>JAINRI010000732.1:0-78698 GCA_025413485.1 Ficus microcarpa
TCCTTAAACACTCAATTCATCAAATCCATGAAAGCAGCTGGGGCATTGGTTAGTCCAAAGGGCATGACTAGGAATTCATAGTGCCCATATCGTGTTCTGAAAGCTGTCTTGGAGACGTCTGACTCCTTAATCCGAAGTTGATGATAACCGGAGCGTAAGTCGATCTTCGAAAATACGGTTGCTCCCCTAAGTTGATCGAAAAGATCATCTATCTTTGGGAGAGGATACTTATTCTTAATCGTGATCTTGTTCAATTCCCTGTAGTCGATGCACATACGTAGCGATCCATCCTTCTTTTTCACGAATAAAACAGGTGCTCCCCACGGAGAGTGGTTCTGCTTGATGAATCCCTTATCTAGCAATTCTTGTAGCTGTACTTGAAGCTCCCTGAGTTCTGCCGGTGCCATTTTATATGGTGCCTTCGATACCGGTGCCACTCCTGGTAATAACTCGATTTTGAACGAAATTTCACGTTCTGGTGGTAGTCCTGGTAACTCCTGTGGAAACACGTCTGCATATTCCCTGATAATGGGAACATCTTCTGGCGTTAACTCCTTCTCTTGTTTCGTATCCACCATATTAGCTAAGTATCCCTGACATCCATTAGCTAACATTTTCCAGGCCCTTATAGCTGATACGAACTTAGTGGCGGAACTTCGGGGTTGCCCGTAGAAGTTAAACTCATCCTTCTCACCTTGGCAGAACGTTATACGGCGTCTTCGGCAGTCGATCTTAACGTCATATTTCCCTAAGAAATCCATCCCTAAGATCACATCAAAATCATGGAATTTGATTGCGATGAGATCTACAACTAATTCTCTGCCACCGATAATAATGGGAACATTTTGGATCCAGAAATTGGACCACAAAATTTCACCAGATGGTAAAGAAGCATTGAACGGTTATTCTATCCTATGTACACTGTCTCCTAACTTTCGAGCAAATTCCATGGATATGAACGAATGAGTAGCGCCAGAATTGAATAATGCAATCACATCGTAAGTGGTGATAGAAATCTGACCTGTCACCACGTGCGATGTTCCTGCCTCTGCACCTCCCTTGGTATATGCGTAGATCCTGGCTTGGGGTTCCGGTGCTTCCAGTCTGCCTTGTATTATTTCAGGACCCTCAAGCCTAGTTTGTACTGCATGCAGTTGCCATTGATTAGGGTTACGGTTCTGATACTGTGGTTGTTGATTCTGGTTATACTGAGGGCAATTCTTCGCATAATGTCCCTCCTTGCCACAAAGGTAGCAAGCATTGGTTCCTTTTCTGCAGACACCTGGGTGTTTCTTTCCGCAAGTCTCGCACGTAGGATAGGTAACATTATTGCCATTATTTCCCCGGTTGTTCTTTTTCTGCTGGAAGATTTTCTGTTGTCCCTGGCCGTTAAAATTCCCCTTTCGCTTGTTCTTTCCGAACTGTTTGGGACCTTGACCGGAGTTGCTTGCTTGTCCCTTAGCATTTGCTTCCGTACCCTGACGTGGTTGTGTTGACTTGGCAGCAGCCTTTTCCTCCTTCCTGGATTTAAAAATCTGGGCTCTAGCCTCCTTGTCCCGATTAATCCAGTATTCTGCTCTGATGGCCCGGCTAATACAGTCTGACACTGTCTCTGGCGGGTTACTACCAGCACTAACTTGCTTAGCAATGTCTGTACGGAACATTTTCATCATCAGTCTAACATTCTCCGTCTCATTGAGTACCAAGTTTGGACACAGGCGAGCCAGTTGCTCGAATCTCTTGATTGCGTCCATAACTGTCATGGATCCCTGTCTGAAGCTTGTAAATTCGTCCTGTTGCGCCGCAAGGACTTCTCGATTGTAGTACATATTGCGAAATTCGTATACGAAGTCTTGCCAAGACATAGCCATAACATTTCGTCGCATTTGGACTGTCATCCACCAATGTCTGGCATCCTTCTTGAGAGTGAAGGAAGCGCACAGTACTTTTTCCTGCTCTGTCAGTCTCATAAAATCCAAGATAATCTGGATATCTATGAGCCAATTGTCCGCAGCTATTGGATCCGTAGGCCCTTCAAACTCGGGCGCCTTCATGCGTCTGAAACGCTCGTATAGCAAGTCTTCGCGTACCAATGGCGGATCTGCTTGTACAGCAGCTGGAGCCACTGGAATCTCAACATTCCGTGGAACTTCCGGTTGGACTTCCGGGCGATCCTGGGGTACCTGGGGTACTACTGGTGGAATTGGCGGTACTGGTCGTGGAGCTTCGCGGGCTTGATCCATCCGCGTTAACTGTTCCCGGAGCCTAGTCATCTCCTGTTGTTGCTCCAACATTTGTTGTTGCAGATTGGTCATCAAAGTTACGAGATCCGGCTGAGGTGGATCTGCGGGTGCATTTCCTCGTGTACGCACCATCTTCTAATATTCCTAATGTAGGAAAAGATATCATCATATATCAATATCTTTCCTCCCATGAAAAACTTATTATTATCATACATGCATTCATAACATCACATCAACATACATGTCATACCATAACTTAGTAGCATACATTAACTTGCATAAATACTTAACATAACATTTAACATCATAACATAGCTTTCCATATATCTCGTGATCACACGGTCTTTTTGTACAATAATCAAAAGTACATTATCATGTCAAAAGTACATACTTTACATGATTCAAAATACTTACTGTCATATTTACAATATTTCAAAAATACATCATACTGTTCATATTTACATTTTGCGGCCAAAACTTCGGATGGAAGTGTCTAACACTTTCTCATCCTACATATATATACAAACTAACATCCGAATAACATAATACTATAATTAGCCCTATCAAAAGAAAATATACAACGTCGGTCCTAGTCTAGTCGGTGACGTCGAGAGTACTCGCAGACGTATCTAAATCAGAAAGTACGACTACATGTCCATCTGCATCGCCCTCCGCTACCTCCTCGGGGTCGTCAATAGGAATCTCCTCGGGATCTTCCTCATCCATATCATCCTCGTCATCGCTAGAGATGACGATAACTGGAGGGTCCTCATGCTCCGGTGGATCTATCGGTATGACGTCATCATCTGAGGCGTCCTCCGCATCCATCGGGTCCTCTGCCTCTTGGGCAGGCATCTCAGGTACCGGATCCTCGGGCCCTACCTCATACTGCGGATCCTCCTGTCCGGCGTCATCAGCGTCGGGAGCCTGGGCCTCATCCACATGATCAGTGGTAGGCACTGTCTGGGCGATCGTCTCTGCCTCTAATATGTCATCAATGAGGCTGCCGACAGTCATCGCACTGTTAGGTGTCGGGACGAACTGACGGATGTGAGTCGGTACTCCGTTCCTTAGGAGTAACAACGCCGATAACTCGGGCTCTGGTATGTCCTGAGGAACATATGGGAGCATAGTCTCCTGAAATCTCCAGCAGTAATGGCTCATGGTCTCCCCTGGGTAGGTATGCCAATCCTGAGAGAGTCTCTGGTAGCGAGAATGGCGCAGGTCTCGGTAAATAGTAGGATCACGAATCGGCTCTCCGGCTGCTCGAGCTGGAAGTGGACCGTAGCGTCTCATCGCTGCTGCGTGGAAGTGTGACCAGGTGCGACTAGGCATCTGCATCTCTCCCAATGTGACCCACCATATCCTGGAATCACCGAACAGACACCTACTGGCCAGAGTGACCTGTAGATGCTCCTCAATATGACATATCCGAAATATCTGCTCCATATCATGTAGCCATGTCCCAATCGACACCGATCGTCTAGTACTATCGAAATATAGAGGCTGCGATCGGTAGAAGGCGACGACAGCATCCCGATCCTTCTTAACTTGTACCGGATCCATGATCTCACGTCTATATCACGTAATTTAATCATAAATAATTTTTGCATATAAAAGAAATATAAACAGAAATAAATCTAAACTTACTTGCAATGATGGGGGCGATGTCAGGCAACTGTGAATTCGTGTCGCAAGGGAACCGCTCTGATGCCAACTCTTGTAACGACCCACCTAGCGTAGGCCGCTACCGTACTTATTAACATACATTCATAACATAATAAGTAAATAAAACTTACTTACATTGCTTGTAAAACACAGCGGAAATTTTTTTTTTTTTTTTATAGTACTCACAAAAACTATAAACATAGAATAAGAATTATAGTACTGTCTTTGAGTACGAGCATATTAACTACTAAGTATCATTAAACATTTCTTATCTCTTACATATATATCACAAAACACGTAGCGATACCCATTCTCCACTATTCACAGTGCCTTGACTCGCTACTCCCCATTGCATCGTCATCAGCTGGCAGGTTGCTTACCTACAGCATAAACTTAAACAATGAGCTTTCGCTCAGCAAGTACAACTCCTATACCGCATTAAACAATAATATAACGTATAACATATAACATTCATATCATAACAACAGATCATAACACATAGCATGCATAGACCATATTATGCTTCCTTATTTTCCTTATTCTTACTACATACGGGCCCTTAACCTGCGTGTTCGTATCCGGCGCGCGACTATGGATTGGCTGGGGCGGCCACACCATATCCAGCTCAATCCACAGTCCAACCCGACCTAGCGCGGGTGGTACGACACGGTACTTGATATCTTACTTAAACTTATTTATTGGTGAACATACATTCCGATGTCACTTTTCTAATTTTATCTCTTTCTTATCTTAGTATAAAATCAATCACTTAATATCTTTCATATAGCACACATGTTATCTGACATATAGCACAGAGCACTTCATCGAACTCTATTAATATATTACTAATAGCCTATGCTGTAGGCGGCGTTGTACTTACAGTTTCCACGTCCGATTGTTAAGCTGCTCCTCCTCAAGGTTCAGCGATAGGACACCTCCTGCTGATGGAAGGATGTACGTAAGTCTTCTGATTCTATTATCATACTATGTTGGTAACTGACCAACATTCATGCGGGTTTTGGTTATATGTCCCCCCTAGAAAATAAAATAATACATAATCTAAAGGGTGACTACCTCAGTAGTCTTATCGATCTTATGTCGTGTCCTAATAGGTTACGTTGGATAACCTTTTATTTGCTAAGCCCACATACAAAAGAATAGGGTTAGGTCATCACCTACCCCGGGCTTTTATTAGCAACTAATTACCATGAGGTTAACTAATGCTATCCTTCTTGGTTACTAAAGTCAACCTCCTTCGGTCAACTTTTGGGCTTCGGGGCTAAGCCCGGTAACTCGGGTGTTAATTCCCGGTTACCTTCCGTCTTACAAAAACTTAGCTTAAAATCTCCTTTTCATAAAAAGAAACTTAACTTTTAAACTTTCTTTTAAAAACTTTAACTTTTAACCTAAACTTTGTAGCTTGCTCCTTAAAAATTCGTAAATCCTGGGTCATATTTTTAGAAAATGTGTAAGGGTTGGAAACCGCTTTTGGAATGGTTTCCATGCTTGAAATAGCGTGTTTAGTCCAAAAAACAAGTTTCCTAATTTGGTTCTAGAAAATCTTGTACAGAAATTTCTTGATTTCTGCACAGTTTTCACATTTCAGGTTATATCTAAAAATCCCGTTTAAATTAGAAAAAGTTTTCTTCATGAAAGTTCTAGCCCTCGAAGAGTTCTAAAACTTTCACGTTTTGTAAAATTTCTGATTCCTTACCTTTAATACCAGTTTTAAATCGAAAACAGTTTTAACATGAAAATTGGGTCTAACAGACCACCTACGGTTTTTCTTGGAAATGGAGGCTGTTGGAGCCTTATTTCGGAAAACTGGCCGCGTTGTCCCCCAGGAAACACCCTATTCTACAATTTTCGTGTTTTATGTTTTTGCCCATTCGGCCTCTAAAGGCCTGTAATTACCGTTTTACCGAAACTGTCCACTGGGAACCCAAGAGGGCAGTTTGGTTCTTACATTTTGTTTTACGTCCTAAGTCGCGGGTTCTAGCTCGACCGACCACTTCGGGAGTTAGTCAACATTCATGCAGCGCATCTAACGTCCCCCGTAGTCTAACCATACAAACCCACGTGATCATGCAACCCTAAAAAAACCGAGCCTAAACCCTAGAGTTGCATGATTTTCTAACTTAGCATACTACACATCCACTTCATGCATCTTGGTTCACAAAATTCATAACATACATGCATAACTTAAAATAACCTAATGGGGACATATTAACTCACATAAAACCCTAACATGCCATTCTAGCCAATCAAGCATCAAATCATAATTTAAAAGCATGCAATCAAACCAAACCACCCTAAAACTATCCTAATCAAGCACTAAACATATAGGCACATATGGGCAGAAAATTAAACATACACATGAGCTTATGCTCTTACATAAATTTTTGCACAAATACACATAAATCATTGGCTCAAAACTTAATTAAAAACTTGGTAAAAACTTTTAAAATTTTTACCTTAGCTTAGAGTAGATTCGGCTTAGGGTTAGGGTTCCAAAAATCTCCCTATGCTCCTCCTAGCTCCAAGGTTCGGCTGCTCCTACTTGGTGCACCAAAAATCCAATTTTTTGGTCTCCAATTTCTCTCCCCACCAAGCTCGGCTGCACTAGGGCTGCTTGCCTCAAATTCTGAAATTTTTTTTTTCCTCTTCTAGCTAGCCAAACCCGTGGCTGCTCCAAGGGTGGAATCAAGTTCCAAAACTTGATCAAACTTCTTCCTATGGCTTGCTATGCTACCCGAAGTTTCTTGCTCACTTTTTCCCTAAAAATTTTGTTTCTTTCCTCTCTTTCCCCTGCACCAAACACACGGCAATGGCTGCAACAAGGCTGCAGAAAAATTTTCTTTCTCTTCCCCTTGGTTCCTAAGCTACCCGAAGCAAGATTGGAAGGTTTGGCTTGGAAAAATTTTCTGATCTCTCTACCTCTCTCTCTCTCAGCTTTTTGAGCTGAAAATTGTCAAGAACTTGGCTGAATTTTTGCATTAAAATGAATAGGAGACCACCCCTATTTATAGACAAGAGATGAGCTTCTTGAAATTCCATTTTGGCCCCAAATTTTTCAAAACCTTGGACTTGTTGCATGCTAGGTGGCCGGCCATTAAGGGAGGTGGAAGACATCTCATGGTGAGTTGGCAATGTCCACATGTCACCCATGGATTGGTCCAACACACATGTGGTGATAAAAAATTTAATTTCTTTTTTGATGTCATAATTCAAAGCTTTGTTTTAATTAAAAACTTTGAAACTTTGATCGTAAAAATTTAAATTCCAATACTGTAATTATTATTTTACAGTTTGGATTTTTATACTTACAGTCAGGAAAAATCGGATCGAAAATATTTTTCTTATTTTCTCAAATCCTTTCTGCCCCATGTCCTATCTTAGCGTGCTTGATTTTTTTCTACGGTGGTTTTAGTTCTAATTTTTGTTATCTGTCATAGAAAACAAGTTTCCGCAGTATTTTTCACGAACCCCAGATCTTAAAATTCCTCCGTCGCAATTTTGACCATTTTGGTCAAACTTTGACTTTTCGGGTCAACGGTTGACTTTTTGGTCAAAATTTTGACTTTTCTAAAATCGAGTAGATTTCATTCCTTTTTGTCCGAAAAGGCTATTTGCTTCTCCAAACCATCATTTTTGAGTCTTATTAAGCTTATAAGAACTCATAACACACATTAAAGCTCTGAACTGAACTTTTTCATGAAATTGCATGAACTGCATATATTTAATCTTTAAAGAAAAACTAGTAACATGAAAAACTAGATATCACACCAAAAACTCTCATTCTTCCTTGTGATACTCGGCAGCAAGAGGAAGAGAGAGAGAGAGAGAGATTCAAAAAGTTTTGGGTTTCCATTCCAAAGGGTGCACGGTTTTGAGCAAGAGAGAGAGATTGGAAATTTTCTTGTGAGCTTTTGGAGTGTTGGTCGAGCAAGAGGAAGAGGAACAAGGGGTGAGTGAAACTTGGAGAATTTTTGGTTCAAGAGGTTCGGATTGGAGTGGTCTAGCAAGGAACCAAGGAGAAAAATTTTTGGTGCTCCTTTTTGTACCAAAACCGTGAGCAACCAAGAGCTAAGGAAAAGAGAGAAAATTTTGTGGATTTCTCCAAGACTTGGCCGAACAAGGAAGAAGAGAATAAGGTAAGAGAAATTTTGGTTTTTCTTCTTATGATGCACGGTTTTTGGTTAGAAGCAAGAAGGGCTAACAAAAAACTTTTTGGATGCATTTCTTGGAAGAAACCGTGAGCTAGAGGAATCAAAGGAAAACTTTGGGATTTCGAAAACCCTAACTTGGGTTGAGGTAAATCTCTTAAATCTCCTTAAATCTAAGCTTTATTTAAGGTTTTTAATGATGATTTGGAATGGTTTGTAAGGACATAAGTCCATTTAATTTTTTGCCCTCATCTATGATGTGTGTGTGTGCTTGATAAGGTTAGGTTGGTTGGCTGATTTTTAATGCTTGATTGCTTTAAAATTTGTGCTTGAAAATGATGGATTTTTTCATGCTAGAAGATAGGTTGTATGTCCCATAAGTTTAGGCCAAAGATCTGCCCTTGGCAGCCAAGAGAGCTTGCTAGACTTAGGGTTGGATTTTGTGTGATGGTATGTGATGATGCATGAGTTAGAACCATGTAACCCTAATCTTTTTAATTTTCGGATTTGGGGTTGCATGAGTAGAATAAGATGGATTTATGGGTTGTAATGGGACGTTAGAAGCGCTGCTTGATGTTGTCTAAGCTCCCGATGTGATCGGTCGAGATAGATTCCGCGAATAGGACGTAAACCGAAGAGAGGAACCGAAACTGCCAATTCGGATTCGAATCTGGCTAGTTTCGGGAAAGGGTAATTTCAAGGCCCTTAGAGGCCGAATGAGGTAAAAGTCAAAACACGAAAGTTGTTCGGAACAACTTTTCCTAGAGGACATCACGAAAAGAATCTCGAAATAAGGCTTCAAAGGCCTCCGTTTTACCTGAAACCCGTGGCTGAACCCTGGGACGTTCTCCACACAGTTTTCCAGAGTTAACCCATTTTCAAATAAAAACTGGTACTGATCTAGGCCGAAATAGATTTTGTACAAAACATAAAAGTTCTAGCATTTTTCGATAGCTACAACTTTCGTGAAGAAAAGTTTTTCAGATTCCAAGCCGATTTTTAAACTGGGTGCGTTTTGTGAGAGACGCGCAGAGAGCCGAAAATCTAACAGAGGAGTCTCACGAAAATCTTTTCTAGAAAAATCATGAAGTGTTCTAAAATGGTCATTTTAGCATCGGAAACCATTCCAAAGGCGGTTTCCGACCCCAAATGATTTTATAAATGATTTGTTTCGAAAACCATGAATTTTAAGGGCTCGGGTTTGAAATTCACATTTTCCCATAAAGTAAAGAAAAAGAGGGTTTCAACCAAACATTTCCAAGATAAAGAAAATAATGAAATTTAAGCCAATGAATTTTCTAACTAAAGGGTTAGAATTTTTACAAGCAAAATGAAGGATTTTTGGAAGTTAATCACACAAGATTTTCCAAAAATAAGGAAGAGAAATTTTAAAGTAAAATTGGTAAACAAGCCGATTACGGACGGTAATCAGATATTATATCCGAGTTACAAACCTAAGGATAACCAAGGGTCGACAAAAGGTTGACCCAAGGTTAATTAAGGTTAACCTTAAGGGTTACCCAATATAACCCTAAGGGATACCCACATGTATATTGGGCTAAAATTTAATGGGTTAAAAGAAATAACCCAATAACAAGGATGTATGAGCCAAACCCAATAAGAGATCAAGGCTCTAACCAAAAAGGTTACCCAATGTAACCTCTTAAGGATCTAATCGAAGTCCAATAAAGAATGGGGATTAAAGTGGCCAAGATGGATAACATGTATAGGGGACATACAACCAAAAGTAAATGTGAGCGTTGGTAGGTCACCAACACCTTACGAAAGGATCCTGATCCTATATTTTTGTATATCAGGAAAGTGAATTGCCGTTGCCGACGATTTAAGGAACGCGATTCTAGGGATACGGCACTAAAGGTAAGTACAAACCTCACCTGCAGTATGAAAACTAGTAATTTATGTTCAAGTATGTGGTTTTCAAATATGCTGCAATATGTTGTGTGCTATATCTATGAAATGCCATGTTTTATGAAAAGTGCTATTTTTGCAAAATGCCATGTTTATAAAAGGTGTTATTTTCGCAAAATGCTATGTTTATGAAAAGTGCTATTTTTGCAAAAGATTATAAAAGTGTTATATTTGCAAAATGTCATGTTTATAAAAATGTCATGTTTGCAAATGCTATGAATGAAAAGAATGCCATGCCATGTTATTAATGAGATGAAAAGTATGTTATCGTATAGTGACATCATAAGGTATGTTCACTAAAGATAAATAACATGGTAAGAAATCACAAGTAAAGTGTCGTACCAACCTCCCCCAAGGTGGAGGATTTTTATGTTAAAATTATGGATTCGCCCTCTTGTTTATGTAAGAGGGTGTAATCATTTATGTTTTCCTGGAGCAGTTAGGGACTTGCAATCCCATCTAACTGTATCTAGAGGCGCGCTATATGTTAAGGGTACGTACACTAAGGGGCCCATAAGAAAGATAAGAAAGTTAAAGAAATGCATAAATGGAACATAAATGGTTCACGCATATGCATATGATGATGAATGTTTTCATGATGTTTTAAATGTTTTGTGAGATTATGTTTGTGCTTACTGGGCGAAAGCTCATCAAGTTATATTTCATACTGTAGGTAAGAAACCCGCAGCTTAATGCTGGGCATTGTTGGAGCGGTGTAGCGGCAGACGAAGGCGGTATGGATACCACTACGCATAGTTTCCGCAAATCTTTTGATGTAAAGAAGTTTTTGTATATAAGCATGTATGCTAAAGACAAGTTATGCTTTATGGTATTTTGGAACTAAATACCTTAAGTAAACACTTACTTAAGTAGTAATGATGTATTACTAAAGACAAATGTTTTATAAGTATGTTTCAAAAAAATATATATATATATCCCAAATTTTAAGTAAGTAAGTAATGTAAGGAGTGACGGCCCTACGTAGTAAGGGGGCGTCACACCAGATCCTAGTGGATCCCCTGGGTGGGGGGAACCTAGTTGTGGGGTTAGCAAGCGAAAGGGGGTGAACCCAGTCGCAACGGGGGGAGGGGACGAACCAGTTGCGGGGCGGGGGGGGGGGGGGAACCCAGAAACTTGTGCTAGGGGGACAGGGTAGGGGAGAAGCCAATTGCAATAGGGGGAAGGGGGGCAAAAGGGCTCAACATCAGTTGGGGGGCTTGGGTCGCCGTCGGGGGAGGGGGTTAGGGGAAGATGTTTTGGGAAGTTTGCTGGAGATTTTTCTTTATGAATAATTTGGTATGCCTTATCAATCCACATGTTCCCGTCCGTTGGATCTAACACCATCAATGGGGTGAACAAATTTGACCCCATTATAGAATTCCCCTTAGAAAAACATTGGGAAAAATCATGTTTATCTTCACCTTTTTTTTTTTTTTTGGGCTCTGCAAATATCTTAATGTCTAATGAAAACATAAGATGATTCAGGCATTACAATTAGGCACATATGGGGTTTTTCTTATCATTTTTTTTAATATTTTAAAACAGCAGGAACCATCATGAAGAGTTAAAATAAATAAATAAATAAAGATAAAAATAAAGTGATCAGAAAAACCCCACTCCATAAAGCAAAGGAAGAAGAGAGAGGGAAAAGAGAAGAAAAGAAAAAGGCATATTCATGTCGCTAGAGAAAATTGAAGATAATATTTCAATTAAATAACCACTACGAATTATCTGTCACTTTATTTTAAATCATAAAATTGTATTATTTTATTGAAGATCTACTTTATCTAAAGATGTTTGTTTGATAATTTGACCCTCATAGTAGCCCGTAGATCAATTTCTACTACATCAGTTTTCCCAATTTTTAAAATAAGCATTCGTTGTGTACTTGAGTTAATTGCACATGTATTCCTATGTCCCCAAGCATCCATTCCCTTAAAAGAACACAAGTCAAACCTACCTACATGAAATTAAAAAAAAAAAATTTTTTGAAGTGAAGATTTTGATACAACAGAACGCTATATTTTTAAGGCTAGCAAAATGTAAAGTCAATCTATTTGGTTTAGATGACTAACATGTTTGATCCTTTCTCCTTTTTCTTTTTCATTATGAAGTCTTTCTATTAGGTTTAGGTCAACAGTTATATTCACTCTCACTCATGTGCAGGCTAGACAATGGATAAGTGCGGACAAATATTAATGAGAAATTCCAATGCTAATATAAATCCTAAAACATATCAAAGGTCCAATATGTAATGACATTAAAAGAAATAAAGAGTAAAGTTTTAGGTGTTCAAAGAGTAACGAAATATCCTTAATGTGAAAGAACAGTGAAAAACACAACCAAAAATAAAATAAATGAAGTGGACATTGACGGATGAATGTGATCAACCAACAACATGATGATTCATGCCAACCGCAAGCGGAATAACTGAAGATCTAGTGGAGAGCATGCGAGATGATGACCAAGAGAGAAAAAGAATCCATCCTTAAAAATAAAAATAATAATAATAGTAATAATAATAATAATATATAAAATAAAGAGAGAGAGACTTCCAACCATGAAAAGTCATCGTATTGGTTTTGTCACCGAGCTATCTTTTCCTGCACTGTAATAGCTAAGTTCTCCAATTTCATTTTTTACTTTACGTTCTTTAATTACATTGAAACATTTTAAATCTCGATCTATGAAAAGAAATGTAACGACCCGCCTAGCACAAGCCGTTACCTTACATACATACTTACTTATTTATTTATTTAACGAAACACAGTGGAAATTTTTTTTTTTTATACTAAACTTACATACGTCTAACGTAAGAAACGTATCATAATAAAATATGTAACATAGGAAAATGCATAATAAATGAAACGCGTAGCGGCATCGTACTCCCACAATTTCACAGTATGCTCCGCCTCGCACGTCCATCTTGCATTACCCATTGCTGTCAGGTGGTTTACCTACAGCATAGACGTCAAACTATGAGCTAACGCTCAGTAAGTACAACTATCTAAACCGCGACATCACATACTTAACCTAGCATACACATTCTAACTTAACTTCTCATAGCATCACATAACATTTCACATCATCATACATCATAACATATCTCATACTTGCATAACATACCACATCATGACATAACATAGCATATGCATGGTCCAGTTATGCTCGTTTTAAATTTCGTCATTCTTACTTACTTTCATACTTATCTTACTTAGGGCCCTTACATGAGTGTCTGTACCCGGCGCGCGACTATGGAGTGGTTGGGGTGGCTAGCCTAGTCCAACTCAAACCATAGTCCAACCCGACCTCGGACGGGTGGTACGACATAGGTAAGCTTGCTTGCCATCTTACTTTCTTTCTTTAATCTTATCTTATATTTAGTGAACATGCAATCGTGATATCACTCTTTGCATAAATCATAACATACCTTGCATCTTACCTTACATGCTCAGCATACATAACTTTTTGCATACATAACAAATTATCATACCACATAACATACCACATTGCATATCGTACATAACAACCTAACATGGCATTCAGTCTAACATACCACAAAACATACAACAAAGCATATCAAGCAACAATCAACATATATTACTAGCATGCATCTAACATATTTGGGCAAGTATCAACTAAAGCCTATGCCGCAGGCGGAGTTGTACTTACCTCTTTTACTATGTCCTTCTTGATGCTGTCCTCCCTTTGGGCACAGCTGCAGGCCTTTTCCTGCTTGAATAAAGACATAGGTGAGAATCCAGTTCTCATTGCGCAATGTTGGTGTCCTAACCAACATGCCTACAAATTCCTAGTTGTATGTCCCCTATACCTGAAACTTGCTTGGTCACAATTTGTTATCCTATTGCTTAAGAATAATCGAACTTTGATTATTCCTTATAAGGCTACGTTGGATAACCTTTTTAATTAGGCCTTTGATATACCGCTAGGTTTTCTTAAAACCTTGGGCTTTATTCTTATGTCATAATAAATTGGGTTAAATTCCATTAACCCTCATCTCTTAGCCCATTTCTAGGTTCTAGGAAATCCTTAGGGTTACGTTGGATAACTCTTAAGGATTTCACTTAGTTGAATGTTGGGTGAACCAAAGTCAAAACTTGGTCAACAAATGGTCAACCATTTGGGGTCAACCCTGGGCTTTGGAGCTAAGCCTGGTAACTCAGGTAGTATTCCCGGTTACGGTCCGCAATCGGGTTGATTATCAATTTTATCTTAAAAACTCTATTTTCTTACTCCTTTTGACAATTTGAGTAAGTTGGCTTTAAAATCCTTTGATCTTTTTGTAAAAATTCCTATATTTGAAACAAATCTTTATAAGAGTCGTTTAAGGTCGAAAACTGCATTTGGAACAGTTTTCATAATTAAAAATAGCGGTTTTAAACAAAATACAGTTTGTCGAAAACTTTTGTAAAAACTCATGTGCAGGAATTTTCAGTTCCCTGCACACCCTTCATAAAACAATGTCAATTTAAAGATCCATTTGGAATTTGAAAAACTTGTCTTCATAAAAGTTGTAGCTCTCAAAAAATGCTAAAACTTTTGTGTTTTACAAAAAATCCAGTTCCGCTTGTATTCATGTCAGTTTTTGTTTGAAACTGGCTGATCCTGAAAACTAGGTCTGGGCAGATCAGCCACGGATTTATGTAAAAACGGAGGCCATTGGAGTCTCATTTTAGGATTCTATCCCCATGGTCCCCTAGGAAAAATCCTTTCGAACAACTTTCATGTTTTGAGTTTTACCCAGTTCGGCCTCTAAAGGCCTTGAATTTTCACTTTCTCGAAACTGGCCAGTTTTGAATCCGAGTTGGCAGTTTTGGTTGTTTAATCCGGTTTACGTCCTATTTCGCGAAATCTAACTTGACCGACCACTTCGGGAGCCTACGTACCAAACACACAGTGTTTCTAACGTCCCATATGATCCCATGAGCAGCTCCATTGGATCCATGCAAACCAAATTCGAAAGCCCTTAATCCTAGGTTTGCAAGGTTCTAACTTTGCATTCCATTTACACAAGCATCATTCATTCACTCTTAGACTAGCATACCATTATGCACTGCCTTAGGGCAGATTTTTGAACCAAAACAGGGGAGACACAACCCTAAACATCTAGCGTGAAATTCATCAACTAACAAGCACAAAATAAGTAAGAAATTGAGCCATACACCCTTAGCACCTAATCAAGCACATATGAACCAACTTAGGGCAAGAAAATTAAATGTGGACTTATGTCCTTACAAAACCGAATGGAAGCACAAATAAACTTCAAAATTGAACTCAAATTGAAGGGTTAGGGCTCTAGGATTTACCTTGGACCAAAGCTAGGGTTTGGTCATAAAACCTCATTCTCCCCCTAGCTCCCTTCACCCACGGCTCCTAGGCTCCAAATGGGTGCCAAAAATCTTGTTGGCCTCTTGATTGATTCTCTTTAACTCCGGACACACCCTAGACCACTTGACCCAAATTTTCCTCTCCTTTCTCCTTCCTTTTCCCACTCGGCCACACACCTAAATGACCCAAAAAAAAAAAATTTTCAAACTTGTTTCTTGATTTTTCCTAGCAAAATCGACTACCCCTTGAGTAAAAGCCCCCAAGAAATTTTGCTCTTTCTCTCCTCTTTCTCTCTTCCTTGGCTGTTGATTTTCAAGGAGAAAATTTGCAAGAGTTGTCACGCCCCGACTTATCGCCACCAAGGCCACGCGATGTCTGACCGCGCGAACCTGGGGTTGGGTTCGGTTCGTGACAATTACTTACTTACTTGCTTGATTGAAAAATAAAGTTAGCCAAATTTTAGAGTAAATTTTTTTTTCTTCTTTTCTAAAAATCGTTAGTAGAAAACTTTTATTGCGGAAATCATAAAACTTTAACTCAAGTAAATTATAACTTAAAACTGTTTTTCTTTTATAAAACCTTACTGCTTCTGATGTACTCACTCGAGTATTGAGCTTTCACCTGAGCGGAAAGCTCCATACATACATAAACTGAGTCATACATACATGCTGAAACATAATAAAAACACATTTTCATTTAAACGCACTTCGGAAACCCCGTAGTAGTCCATACCCACGTTTCACATTCTGTTGCGCCATCACTCCACAGCTTGTATCAGGAAGTGCCGGTAGGAAACTTACCTACAGCATGAACGTAAGCTATGAGCTAAAAAGCTCAGTAAGCACAACGTCCTATCCGCATGCAACTAATGCACGAAAACGTGAACCAATTATGATTTATTATTAAAAATCAATTGTGGTCTTTCTACTGATCTTATCTTATCTTGTTACTATAACATGTGTGTATGTACTTAGGTATGTAACCATGGAGTGATTGAAGGTGGTCCGACCAAACCAACTCAAACCATGAAACACAAAGTTTAACATGGAGTAGTGGAGGCAGCCCTTCCCTATCAAGTCAAACCATGGAACATGCCGTTTAAACTTACCACAAAGGCAAGCTAGTACAACACAACATGTCCTACTTGACTTAACTCTTGCTTACCATGTGACTTATTTTTGGTGGACATGTTTCGTGATGCCATAATATCTAACATAAACATACATGCATCTGCACCACATACTAACTTATACTAAACATGCATACATACTGCTTAACATACTTAGCATAACATAACAAGAACTCATACATAACATGCATACATAACATGAACATATTGCTTAGCCTAACATGAAACGTACTGCATACTTAACATACATGGACATACTACATACTTAACTTATCACATGCATACATGAACATACTACATAACATGACATACATACACATACTACATAACATGACATACATACACATACTATATAACATGAACATAACACATACTGCATAACATAACACCATAAACATACTGTTTCATGAAATCCCATTCATGATTTCTTAAAACACATCATATGCAAACTAACATGTTCATGCTGTAGGCGGAATTGTACTTACCTTTCCGTCTGACATCTTGCTTAACTGTCCCTTCCTAGTGCTGTTCCACTCCTGGTACAGCTGCAGGTTCTGCCTGCTTGACAAGGACATGCTCTACTTAAACTGGTGAAAAATGCAGGTAAACTAACCAACATGTCTACATGGTCTTGGTTGTATGTCCCTTACGTGCAAAGCGTCTAACTTGGTTACTCTTGGTAACCTGGCGTGCCAAGCCAAAACTAAACCTCTAAGGGTCGAATAACTTAATCCGAAACTATCGGGTCATATCTGATAACCCTTTAGTTTAGCTATCGGTATCCGTTAGGGTCACTTTGGATAACCCGTGAGGATAAACTAACTTAAAGCTATTAGTTAAACAAAAGTCAACAAAAGTCAACATTGGTCAACCATGGTCAACCCTCTAAGGTCAACCTCTCGGGTCTCGGGCTTGACCTGGCAACTTGAGTCTAACACCCGGTTACCACACGTGAACTAATCGTATGCTAAAACATAGTTTGAAAATCACATTTCCTTTCTTGGAAAAACACTTAGGGAATAAATCCCAAAATTTCACTTTTCTTGTAAAAATTCTTAACTTAAGTCATAAAATCCAAATTCATGAATTTATGCTTTGTAAAATCATTTTAGGTTGAAAACCGTCTTTGGAACGATTTTCATAACCAAATTACTCATTTAAGGTTGAAAAACCAATTTTCTAAAATCATTTGTTAAGCTTATGGTGCAGGAATTTCGGATTCCTTGAGCACCCTTCATAAAATAATTTTTCTTTTAAAATTGGTACGTTATCTGAAAAAGTTTTGTTCACAAAAGTTCTAGCCCTCGAAAAATGCTAAAACTTTCGTGTTTTATAAAAATCCTAATTTGGCCTAGAAACGTACCAGTTTTGAGTTGAAACTGGATGACCCTGAAACGGAACTGGGTCTGGGAGCTTAAATGCTTAGCCACGGGTTTTGGCATTTTTGAAGGCCATTGGAGCCTTATTTTGAAAAACTACTCTTGTAGCCCCCTAGAAAAAGTTGTTCTGGACAACTTTCATGTTTTACGTTTTCCCAAATTCGGCCTCTAAAGGCCTGTTATTTTTCGTTTACGAAAACTGGGTAGACTTAGCCGAATCTGACCAGTTTTCGTGTTACTTTGATTTTACGCGTCCTATTTCGGAAGCTAACTCAACCGATCACTCGGGAGCCTAAATGGTTCACATGCAACGTTAACTAACGTCCCACATGCTTTGGACATGTCACCCCCTCGTGGCTATGCAAACCAAACCGGAACTTAACCTAGGTTTGCATTGTATTCTAGGGTTGCATCACATGAAATGAACCGAATCATGCAATACCGAAATAAAATCTAACATCCTAGTTCATGAGCTATACTCGGCTGCACCTAGGGCAGGGACTTAATCAACCATTTAACCATGCAGACAAAGCAATTAAACATGCAATAATCCATAGCACACACCTAAAAATCATGCATACTAATTTCTAACCATGCACCCTTAAATCAAGCATCACATCTCCTAGCTTAGGCATACCATAAAATTAATGAGCTCAAGCTCTTACATAACCAAGCTTAAATACACATTAAATTCCCCAAATTTAATGCTTGAATCATAACTTAGGGTTAGGGTTTCTCACCTCACCAATTTCGGAAATTGGTTCTACCTATGGGAGCCGAACTCCCACTGCTGCTTGGCTGTCCCTTTGCAGCCGGATTTCCCCCACCAAAAGGGCTCCATTTTCAGCCATGCACACATACACATAACCATAATTAACCATGTAATCTTGCATGGAAATTTCACTTAAAAAATTCTAGGGTTTACCTTAACTTACCCTTGACTTGGTTAGGGCTTGTGAACCGAAAACCATCTCCCCCTTGGCTGCACACTTGCACATGGTTTTGGGTCCCCAATTTGTACCAAAAATTTTTCACCATCTTGGTGAATCCTTGCAGCCCTTGCCGAGCCTCTTGGCTGGCCAAACCCCATGAAATTTCTTCTCCATTTTTTTTTCTGCACTCCAAGACCGACCAAGCACACCCACCAAACACAAAAATCCTCCTTGGTTCATGGTTGGCTCCTCTTCCTTCTCCCTCGGCCACACACCATGGATTGGCCTAAAATTTTTTTCCTCTCTTTCTTCCTCTCCTCCCACGGCTGCAGGTCAGGAAATTGCTCCAAAAATTCCAGATTTGGCTCCTTGCTCCATGCTCCAAAACCGAGCATGCCTAAGGTGGCTCACACATGAAAATTTTCCAACTTTTAGCTTGGTTCTTCTCTCCCTCTTGCTCATGGTTTTTCTGCAGAAAAATGGCCATAATATGGCTGTGTTTCTCTATTTTTTTTCTGCACATCTCATGGGTCTATTTATAGGCCATTTTTCAAACTTTTTGGAATTCCATTTTGACCCCAAAAGTTGCAATTTTTCTTGTTTTTCTCCCCCATGGTGGACGACTGGAAGCAGGTCAGCAGCAGCTGGATTGGTGAGCTGTCATGGCTGAGGTCATGGCTGATGTCATGGCTTACCTCACAACTCTTCTAAAATTGCACTTTTGCCCCCAGAAAATGGAAATTATTGCAAAAATGCCCTCTAGGTGTCCGATTGTCCTAAAAATCAACACACCCATCCTATTTTATGATATAAGCATCTCGGTGACTTTATACGCTCATATCGTCAAATTTTCAAAATTTACACTTTTGCCCCAAAAGTGAAAATTTTTGCATTTAGGCCCCTAAACTTCAAAATTGGCCATAATGCTTGCTTTCCATGTAAATATCATTCTTTTCATAATTTTATGTGATTTTCTCATCCTTGAATCACGTATTTCCCAAATTTACATTTTTGCCCCGAAAGACAAAATCTTTGCATTTTCACCCCCAAAAGTGGCTGGTACTTAATTTCTTCTTGCAAGGCAATTTAATACCTTATATTGACATCATCTAACGACGTCATTTAACTTACTTCACATATTTTTCAAAATTTACACTTTTGCCCCAAAAGTGAAAATTTTGACATTTTTGCCCTTTGACTTTGACTTGTCCTTTTGGGTGATTTATTGACTAAAAAGTCATTCTTGACCTTAACTAATGCTAGGGATGCTTGATTTCTAGGGTGTTTCTACTGTCTACTTGGGCTATCCCGCCCATACTGACATATTTTGTAGTATTTTCTCATACTGCATCATTTTTCACTGTCGAGCCAACCGTTGACCACTTTTGGTCAAACTTTGACTTTCTTGGTCAAAGTTGACTTTTTCGGTCAAACTTTGACTTTTTCGGAACTGCGTCCTATTTTGTCCTTTTCAACTTGAAAGGGCGTTTTCTAACCTTAAAAATCTGTTCTGAGTCTTATTGAGCCATAAGACTCCATAAAACGTGTGAAAAACTCTTAACCGAGTTTTTCCGTAAACATGTCACATATGCTCATAATTCCTTTAAAAGAGGAAAAATGGCAATCATGAAAATTCTAGGTATCACAAGAGTTTAGCCAAGTTTCTTGAATAAAATGAATAGAACCATGCCTATTTATAGAGGTTTGAAACTTTCCTCTAATCCCACAAAAACCCCAAATTTTTTGATATTCCCACAAAGGGGAGATGAGGTGGCGGGCCAAGGGGGGCTTCTAGGGCCTTCTAAATTTTTTTTCTAAGCTTAATTAAGCCTTAATGACATCATAATCAAAAAGTTAGATGAGGTCATCACCCATAGGGCCTTGTTTGGCTTGTTTCTCCAAAAATTGTCCATTTTTGTGTCACACAGATATTTCTAATACTGGCTTGTTTCTTCAAATTTTTCGAGCCCTTTTCGTCTTTAATTCTAACTTGGTGTGCTTGATTTTCTAGGGTGATTTTAAGGCTTACTCTTGCTATCTAGCTCACAAAAATATTTTTCTGCAGTATACTTCCATACTGCTCTTTAACATATCGTAAAGTCAACCTTTTGACTTTTTCTTAGTCAAACTTTGACTTTTTCGGTCAAAGTTGACTTTTGCAAAATCATGTACTTTTTCGGCCTTTTTGACTCGAAAGGTCCGTTTTTGAGCTTAACAATCAATTTTGAGTCTTATCGACCCATAAAAATTCACAAAATCTTACAAAAGCCCTAAATCGAGCTTTTCACGAACACCTTCATAATGTGAAAATAATTTCTTAGAAAGAAAATAAGAACATGAAAGTTCTAGGTATTACAATCTACCCCCCTTAAAAATTTTCGTCCTCGAAAATTAGAACTATTCGGGGTAGTTCTTGGTGATTTGGCCATTAGTTTGGGGTGAAATGTAGTGCTAAACTGCAATTTCGACCCCATGGCCGTGTGAACACTTGTCCAAAATCGAGGAGTGAAACGTCCCTTGCGGTCCGAGATGCTTGATTTTTGGTGCTCCGTATAGTCTAACAATCTATGTGACGTAAATTTCTACCAATTCTCTACCGAAAAGGTAGCTTTAATTGCGATGTAGTAGGCTGTCTTGGTTAGTCTTTCCACGATAGTCCCTAAATCATGTCATTCCCACTCATAGTCTTAGGCAATCCTACTACAATTCCCTGGTAGTTTGCTCCAATTTCCATTATGGAGACTCTATTTTCTGCAACTCTCCTTCAAAATTGTCGGTGCTTATCCTTAACTTTCTGATAAGTTAAGTATTTTGACACGTTTTGCGTCATTTCGTTCCTCATATTGGCCACAAAATTTCTCCATATATAATTACGGAGTATTTTGCATTCCATATTACTTCACAAAATCTCTCCATACAGTAAGGAAATTTTTACAGAAAACTATTCTAGCTGTTCATATTACTTCATAATTCTTGGGCACACTCCATAAATACAAACGAGTGAGTGGCACCAGAATTATACAATACGATAATGTCATATATAGCGATAGAAGTCTATTTGTTCTTTGCATGTGAAGTTCCCGTTTCGGCATCTCCATCGGTGTAGGCATAAATCCTAGTCTGGGATTCCGGAGCCTCTAATCTTCCTTGCGCAATTGAGGGTCCTTCGAGCCTTGCCTGAACTGCATGCAGCTAGTGACTGTTGGGATTCTGGTTCGGATATGGAGGGTTCTGATTCTGGCTGTGACACCTTCATCCTATATAGGGTCGTCACCTTACTTGCTTAACTATACTCTACTTGAAAATTTGAGAATAATTTTTTTTTTCTTACATACTTATATATACTTTAGATTTGTCCGTAGCAATATTTACATACATATATACTAACATAAAAGATTGTTTAATGTTTTTAGTACTAAATATACTACGCAACATAATTTGTTTTCTTGATATATACATATATACAAAAACTTCTTAACTCAGAAAAAGGTGCGGAATATATGCGTAGTGGTATCCATACCGCCCTTCATCTGCCGCATCGTCCATGTATAGCTCATCATTTAAGCTGCAGGTTTCTTACCTACAGTATGAAATATAACTAATGAGCTTTCGCCCAGTAAGCACAAACTTTATCTCACAAAACATTTTTATTTAAAACATCTTGAAAACATACCAATCATCATATACATATGCATGGACCATTTATGTTCATTTATGCATCCATTTTTAACTTGAACTTATTATCTTCCTTTAACATGTGGGCCCCTTATGTACGTACTATATGCGCCCTCTCCAGATAAAGTTAGGGGTTTGCAAGGCCCCTAACAATTCTGCGAATCATTAACATAACTGATTATACTCTCACGCATCAACGAGAGGTTGATAATCATAACTTGAACATGAATAACCCACCACCTGATGGGAGGTTAGTACGACACTTTACTTGTGTTTTCTTACCATGTTGTTTATCATTAGCGAACATGCCTTATGATGTCACTATATCATAATATATCTTATACTTCATTCATAACATGACATTTCTAAAACATGGCATTTTTACAACATAGCACTTGTACAAACATAACATTTTTGCAAGTATAGCACTTTTGAAAGCATGACATTTTGCAAATATAACACTTTTGCAAACATAACATTTTGCAAGTATAACACTTTTAAAAACATAACATTTTGCAAATATAGCACTTTAGTAAACATAACATTTGCAAATATGGCATTACTTAGAACATAGCACAAAACATTTCATAGCAGATTTGAAATTAGATTAATATCTTTCATACTGCAGGTGAGGTTTGTACTTACCTCTTGTGCCGTGTCCTGAGTGTTGTGTCCTTAAATTAGTTTGCAACAGTAGTTTACTTCCTGCTATTTGAAAGAACATAGGATCAGGATCCTATCATAAAATGTCGGTGACCTAACCAACATTCACACCTACTCTTAATTGTATGTCCCCGATACTTGATATCTTACTTGGTCACCATTAGTCATCTTACTATTTAAGAATAATCAACTTTTGATTATTCCTTAAGAGGTCACGTTGGATAACCTCTTTTAGGTGCTAAGCCCTTAATTTTATCATTAGGGTTTAGGTTTTTAATTCCACCTTTGGGCTTTACTCTTACATCGTAATCCTTGGGTCATCTTCATTAACCCTTAAATCCTAGCCCAATTATATATTTTGTGTATCCCTTAGTGTTATATTGGGTAACTTTAAGGTCAACTTTAATTCAATATCGGGTCAATCCTTAGTCAACCCTTGGTCAACTATGGTCACCCTTCTATGGTAGATCTTGGGCTTTGGGACTAAGCCCAGTAACTCGGATACTAATTCCTGTTATCATCCGTAGTCGGCTTGTTTATCCATTTTATCTAGAAAACCTCATTTTCTTACTTTTGGAAAATCTTGTGTAATTATCTTCAAAAATTCTTTAGTTTGCTTGTAAAAATTCTTACTTCTCTGGGTAACCATTTTATAAAACTATTTAGGACTGAAAACCGCCTGTTACGTTCATTTTGCTTTACCTTGGCTTAAAATTCCACTTCTCTTCTTAACTTGAAAAAGTTGAGGAAAATTTCAAAACTCTTAATTTTTCTTTAAAAATTCATGTTTTTGAAACGGATCCTTATAAAAATCATTTAGGGCAGAAAACTGCCTTCGTAACAGTTTTCATGGTCAAAATAGTGATTTTGGAAAAGAAAACAATTTTTCCGAACTAGTTTTAGAAAATCCTGTGCAGGAATTTTTTGATTCACTGCACAGCCGTTGGAAAACGATGTCAGTTTAAAAATTTAATCCGAATTTGAAAAACTTGTCTTCATAAAAGTTGTAGCTCTCGAAAAGTTATAAAACTTTTGTGTTTTACAAAAAATCCAGTTCCGCTTGTATTTTTGTCAGTTTTCATTTGAACTGGCTGGGCGTGTAAATTAGGTCTGGGCAGACTAGTCTCGGGTTTTGATAAAAACGGAGGCCATTGGAGCCTCATTTTGGGATTCTGCGCACCTTGCCCCTAGGAAAAACCCTTCTGAACAACTTTCGTGTTTTGAGTTTTACCCAGTTCGGCCTCTAAAGGCCTTAAATTTCCACTTTCCCGAAACTGGCCAGTTTTGAATCCGAACTGGCAGTTTCGGTTGTTAAGTTCGGTTTACGTCCTATTTCGCGGATTCTATCTCGACTGACCATTTCGGGAGCTTACACATCAAACATGCAGTGTTTCTAACGTCCCATAATTTCAAGCATGTTAATCCCACGTGCCCATGTAGCCTTCAACCGATTGCCCTATCCTTGGGCTACTTGGTTTCTAACCTAGCATCATAATCAAGCATGCACCATCACATTCACCCTTAAACTAGCAGCCACACCTCCACTGCCTATGGCAGATTTTGTGACCAAAAATCAGGGGACATACCAATCACAATCATTCACCATCTAGCATGCTTCCTAACATTCATTAAGCACAAAATTAAGCAAGCAAACATCATAAATAGCCAACCAACCCTAATCACCTAACCAAGCACACATACTAACACATCTAGGGCTAGAAAAATAAATGTGGACTTATGTCCTTACAGACCAACTTGAACCACAATAGAAATGCTAGAATTGAACTTAATTGAAAGATTAGGGTCAAGATTTTACCTTAGACCCAAGTTAGGGTTTGGAAATTCCAAGCTCCCTTTCTTCCCCCTGTCCTCCTTGCTCACGGTTTTGACTCAAGCTAGGATACCAAAAATTTTTCTTGACTTCTTGGTTAATCCACTCAAAACCGAACACTCACCAAGGTTTTCCCCCAAAATTTTTTAACTTTTCCTCTCCTATTTCTCTCCCCTCACCCACGGCCACAGCAGCCAAAATGGGTATCCAAAAATTTCAAACTTTTTCCTTGGTTTCCCTAGAGCAAGATCCAACTCTCCCAAGCAAAAGCCCTATAGAAATTTTGGTTTTTCTCTTCTCTTTCTCTCCCCCTTACCCACGGATTTTTCAGCAGAAATATGGCAAGAACTTCCCTTGGTTTTGTGAATTAAAGTGGGTTTTTGGGTCTCCTATTTATAGAGGTGGGGGAAAGTTTGGGAAATTGTGAATTTGTCCCAAAATTTTTAATATTTCCACTAAGAAAATGTGAGGTGGCCGGCCATGGGTGGTTGTAGAATTTTCTAGAATTTTTCCAAGCTTAATTAAGGTTAATGACATCATAATTCAAAAGCTACATGAGGTCATCACTCTTGCAAGGGCCTCGTTTGGCTAATTCTCCTTAAAAGCAGTCCATTTTTGCGCCATACAGATATTTCTAATACTGTGCTTCACTAATACACAGTATTTTTATACTGTACTACAGTACAAAATTTATCTGTGTAAAAATGGACCATAAAATTTTTTTCTTATTTTTCCGAGCCCTTTTTACCTTTAATCCTATCTTGGTGTGCTTGATTTTCTAGGGTGGTTTTAAGGCCTATTCATACTATCTTGACCATAAAGAAGGTTTTCGCAGTATCTTTCCTATACTGCATTTCATCATACTGTAAAGTCAACCTGTTGACCATCCTTGGTCAAACTTTGACTTTTTCGGTCAAAGTTGACTTTCATAAAATCACTTACTTTTCACTCTTTTTGACCCAAAATGCCGTTTGCTAACCCTGGCATTCTATTTTGAGTCTTATAGCCAATTCAATGAGAATTTAAACATTAACTCATAAAATTATGAATTTCACCTTGTTATTCATAATTTTCCATGAAACATCTTACAAACACATAATATGGACTTTTAATTTTTTATGAATAAAGAAATCATAAGTCCATGAAAATTCGGGTCTTACACTGGCTGTTCTGAGGACAGCTCCTTGCATAGTGTCCCTCTTTGCCACACAGAAAGCACGTATTTGTCCCTATCCTGCACACTCTCGGATGTTTCCTCCCACAAGTTGCACACTCCGGATAGTCGGTGTTAGTATTCTCGTTCCCGCGGTTGTTCTTCTTCTGAGGAAAGTTCCTTTGTTGACCCTGGCCCGAGAAATTTCCCTTTCGCTTGTTCCTCACAGATTGCTTGGAATCTTGCGTATGGTTGCTCGCTTGGCCCTTTGGTTGTGACTCCGAATCTTGTCGGGGCTGCGTTGTCTTTGCCATAGCCTTCTCCTCCTTTTTAGCCTTGAAGATTTAAGCCCTGGCCTCCTTGTATTGGTTAATCCAGTATTCGGCCCTTATTGCTCTACTTATGCAGTCCGACACCAAAGTAGGCGGGCTACTGCCAACACTCACTTGCTTGGCAATATCGGTTCTGAACATCTTCGTCATTCTTCGTACCTTCTCCGTTTCGCTTGGGACTAAATCCGGACACAGTCGAGCTAATTGTTCGAACTTCCTTATGGCCTCCATGACCATCATCGATCCCTGTCAAAAGTTAGTGAACTCATCCTGTTGAGCAGCAAGGATCTCCTGGTTGTAGTACATCATATGAAATTCAGTCACGAAATCCTGCCAGCTCATGGCTGTGACGTCTCACCGCATCTAGACTGTCATCCACCAGTGCCGTGCGTCCTTCTTAAGGGCAAACGAATCACAGAGAACTTTCTCTTATTCCGTCAGTCGCATGAAATCCAAGATAACTTGGATATCGATAAGCCAATTGTCTGCCGCAATCGGGTCCGTTGGGCCTTCGAACTCGGGCGCCTTCATGCGTCTAAAACGCTCATACAGCAAATCCTCTCTCACCGGCGGTAGGTTCGGTTGCACTTCGACAGGTGCCATGGGAACGTTGGCATTCGGAGGAATTCCTGGCTGAACCTCCGGTCGAACTTCCGGTTGAGCTTCTGGTACCGATGGTATTACTGGGAGTACCGGTTGAGCTTGAGGTGGGACCTCGTTAACTCGTGGTCCTTGGTTTAATTGAGCTATCTGAGCTCGAAGTCTCTCCGTCTCCTGCTGCTATTCTAGCAGCTGTCGTTGTAGATTTGCTACCACGGTCGCAAGGTCTGGCTCAGGCGGGTTAAGTGGTATTGTTCTACGTGGACGTACCATCTTCTTTATCCTATCATAAGAAAAGATATTATCACACCGTTAATATCCTTTCTTCCATGCATAACTTATCACGTCATATCATATCATAATATCAACATACTTTTCATATCATAACATAAAAGGTACCATAGTATCACACTAAATACTTAGTATATCATAACATAATTTTCATAACATAACATAATAACTTTTCGTAACATAACATACTCATGCCATATATCCCGTGTCTGCACGGTCTTTTGTACATCTTCAAAAGTACATTTTCTTTACTGTCTCATACGTACATACTTTGTTCATCGTAATTTACAAAGCTGTAATTACATCTAAATTTCATCAAACTGTATATGCATATATTTATACAAGGTCAAAAATACATGATGGAAGTGTCTACCACTTTACCATCGTACCGTATATACATGGCCAAAAATATAGTGGAAGTGTCTAATACTCTACCACTGTACCGTACATAATCAAAAATGTGATAGGAACGTCTATCACTCTACCATCGTACAATATATAAATGATAAAAAATGTGATGGAAGTGTCTACCACTTTCTGTGACGCCCCCTTACTACGTAGGGCCGTCACGCCTTACTTACTTGAAAATTAGGGCTATATTTATTTTTTTTTTAAACATACTTATAAAACATTTGTCTTTAGTAATACATCATTACTACTTAAGTAAACATTACTTAAGGTCTTTGGTTCCAAAATACCATAAAGCATAATTTGTCTTTATCATACATGCTTATATACAAAAACTTCTTTACATCAAAAGATTTGCGGAAACTATGCGTAGTGGTATCCATACCGCCTTCGTCCGCCGCCACACCGCTCCAACAATGCCCAGCATTAAGCTGCGAGTTTCTTACCTACAGTATGAAATATAACTTGATGAGCTTTCGCGCAGTAAGCTCAAACATAATCTCACAAAACATTTAAAATATCATAAAAACATTCATCATCATATGCATATGCGTGAACCATTTATGTTCCATTTATGCATTTCTTTTAACTTTCTTACCTTTCTTATGGGCCCCATAGTGTACGTACCCTTAACATATAGCGCGCCGCTAGATACAGTTAGATGGGGTTGCAAGTCCCTAACTGCTCCAGGAAAACATAAGGAATTACACCTTTCCGTCTCGACGAAAGGGCGAATCCATAACTTTACAATCCTCCACCTTGGGGGAGGTTGGTACGACACTTTACTTGTGATTTCTTACCATGTTATTTATCTTTAGTGAACATATCTTATGATGTCACTACATGATAACATACTATAAAATTCGATTACCGTTCGTAATCGGCTTGTTTACCAATTTTACTATAAAATTCTTCTTCCTTAATTTTTGGAAAATCTTGTATTTTAACTTCCAAAAATCCTTCATTCTTCTTACAAAAATTCTAACTCCTTTAATTAGAAAATACCTTGGTTAAATCTCATTATTCTCTTTAACTTGGAATGTTTGGTATGAAATCCTCTTTTTCTTTTCTTTGTGGAAAAATGTGAATTTCAAACCCGAGCCCTTAAAATTCATGGTTTTCAAAATAAATCTTTTATAAAATCATTTGGGGTCGGAAACCACATTTGGAACGGTTTTCGAAGCTAAAATGACCATTTTAGAGCACTTCATAATTTTTCTAGAAAATATTTTCGTGAAACTCATATACAAGATTTCGGGCTCTCTGCGCATCTCCCATAAAACACGCCCAGTTTAAAAATCGGCTTAGAATTTGAAAAACTTTTCTTCATGAAAGTTGTAGCTATAGAAAAATGCTAAAAATTTTGTGTTTTGCACAAAATCCAGTTCGGCCTAGATCAGTACCAGTTTTTATTTGAAAACGGTTTAACTCTGAAAAACTGGGTGGAGAACGTCCCAGGGTTCAGCCACGGGTTTCAGGTAAAACGGAGGCCTTTGGAGCCTTATTTTGAGATTCTGTCCACGCTGTCCTCTAGGAAAAGTTGTTCCGAACAACTTTTGTGTTTTGAGTTTTACCTCATTCGGCCTCTAAGGGCCTTGAAATTACCCTTTCCCGAAACTGGCCAGATTCGAATCCGAATTGGCAGTTTCGGTTCCTCTCTTCGGTTTACGTCCTATCCGCGGAATCTATCTCGACCGATCACATCGGGAGCTTAGACAACATCAAGCAGCACTTCTAACGTCCGATTGCAACCCATAAATCCATCTCATTCTACTCATGCAACCCCAAATCCGAAAATTAAAAGACTAGGGTTACATGGTTCTAACTCATGCATCATCACATACCATCAACACAAAATCCATCCCTAAGTCTAGCAAGCTCTCTTGGCTGCCAAGGGCAGATCTTTGGCCTAATCTTATGGGACATACAACCTAATTTCTAGTATGAAAAATCCATCATTTTCAAGCATAAATTTTAAAGCAAACAAGCATCAAAATCAGCCAACCAACCCTAATCTTATCAAGCACACACACACACCATAAATGAGGGCAGAAATTAAGGTGGACTTATGTCCTTACAAACCACTTAAATCAACATCAAAAACACTTAAATAAAGCTTAGATTCAAGGTGGTTTAAGAGATTTTACCTCAACCCAAGTTAGGGTTTTGAAATCCCAAAATCTCCCTTGGTTCCTTGACTTGTTCTAACCCACGGTTTCTTCCAAGAAAATGCATCCAAAAATTTTTTTTTTGTAAGCTCTTCTTGCTTCTAACCAAAACCAAAAATCTCATAAAGAATAACCAAGTTTTTCTTACCTCTTTTTCTTCTTCCTCTTGCTCGGATTCCTTTCCAAAAGCTCACCAAAAATTTCTCAACTCCTTCCTTGTTGGTGGTGGCTCGCGGTCTTGCACTAGATAGTAGAACCCAAAAGATTTTTCTTTGTTAGCTTATTCTCATCTCTAACCGAGCACTATCAAGGAAGAAAACCAAGGATTTTTTTTAAGATCCACATACCTCTTTTCCTCTTGCTCTTGGTCGGCTAACACTTGGTAGAACTCACCAAAAATTTTTCCAATCTTTCTCTAGCACTCTCCCTTGAAAAACCCGTGCACTCTTGTGAAGAAAACCCAAAAATTTCTCTTGGAAACTCTCTCTCTCTCCTTCTCCTTTTTGCTGCCGAATATCTCAAAGAAAGTGAGAGCTTTGGCTCACTTTTTCCAACAAAAAGTGTAAGGGATGGAAGGGTTTCTTTGATTGACCAAAGTGGGTGGAGACTTGTCCTTAATTCAAGGCTTTATGTCAAGTCCTTCTTGTCCCTTGCTTGCATCCGAATTTCATGAGGAAAAGGGGGGAGTATGGGCTGTTGGTGGGGGCTGTTGAGGCTGAAAAATGGGAGTGCCAAGTGTCTTCCTTTGGGTGGTGGAAAGGCTTCTACACTCTACCAATTTTGCTCACACTTTTTCCCTAAGAAAATGGCTTTATGCCATACCTTCCTTGTACTCTTGTGTTGCCGAATCCAAGGGAGGGAAAAGGGGTTGGATTGCTGAAAATTTTGGAGAGGAAAGGGGCATGTGGCAGCCCTTGATTGGTCCTAAAAATCTCTAGAAATCCTCCCATACTTGCTCACTTTTTGGTCCTTAAATCATGGCTTTCTTTCTCATGTCCTTTCTCCTTGATTTATGGCTTATGTCTCCCTTCCTTTCCTTTGTGTTTGCAGCCGAAATTATGGAGTGATGGGGGTTCCATGTGCTTGCTTGGATGAGTGGGAGGTGATGTCATGAAGCATGGTAAGGCGTCCTTGTTTGGTTAGATTTGGAAGACCATTAGTTACTCTAACTAAACCAATTTCCTTTCTTTTTCTTCCTAGTTGCCGAATTTGGTGGAGTGGTTGGAGTTCCAAATTTGAAATCTTGAGTTAGTGGAGGGTGATGTCAAAGGGTTGATGTTATCTTCCACTAGCTCTTCCAAGGCCTTATTTGGCCATCTCGTTCTTTCACAGCTCCTTTCGCGCTCTACAGTTATTTCCAACACTGTGATGATCATTCTTATTTTATATTTTGATCCAAAAATTCTTCCATGTAAATTTGGACCGAAACTCTCTTTCTCCAAATTTTTCGGAGACCTTTTTGCCCTTAATTCTTTTTCGGTGTGCTTGATTTTTCTAGGGTGGATTTATGGCTTATTAAAACTTCATTTTCGGATATTCTTTTCACATTTCTTCATCATACTTGTAAAGTCGACGTTGTGACCCATCCCGGTCAAACTTTGACTTTTTGGTCAACCCTTTGACTTTTTGGTCAAACTTTTGACTTTCGTCAAATTTCATTATTTTTCGTTCTTTTTCCTTTAAAAACTTCATTATTGGCTCGTAAATCATTAATTGAGTCTCAAAATCATTAAACGAGGACTCGAACATCGTGTAAATAAAATTATGAATTTCTCATTATTATTCATAATTTTTCATATAACACTTCATAAATACATAAATTAGACCCTAATTCCTTATGAACAAGGAGATTACAAGTCTATAAAAATTCCGGGTCTTACAACCTACCCTCCTTAAAAGATTTTCGTCCTCGAAAATTAGAACAAATCGGGGTAGTCTCTCTTCATATCTTCTTCTCGTTCCCACGTCGCTTTTTCGATGTGGCGGTTTCTCCATAGTACCTGGACTAGAGGGATAACCTTATTCCTTAACACTTTTTCTTCTCGTGCCAAAATCTGGATTGGCTTCTCCTCATACGTCAGATCTTCATGAATCTCGATTGGTTCATGCTCGATTACGTGCGACGGATCCGGAATGTACTTCTTTAACATCGATACATGGAACACATTGTGCACATATGCTAACTCTTGGGGTAAAGCCAACTTGTAGGCTACGTTCCCAACTCTTTCGAGTATCTCGAATGGCCCTATATACCTTGGGCTCAATTTCCCCTTCTTTCCGAATCGCATAACTCCCTTAAATGGAGCGACTTTGAGGAAAACCAAGTCTCCTACTTTAAATTCGAGAGGTCTTCGGCGTTTGTCAGCGTAACTCTTTTGCCGGCTAAATGCAGTCTCCATCCTTTGTCGTATGAGCTTCACGTTTTCCGTGGTCTTTCGAATGAAGTCTGTAGATACAAGCTCTTTTTCTCTTGTCTCGTACCAGTGGACTGGAGATCTGCATCTTCTTCCATATAAAGCTTCATAAGGAGCCATTCCGATTGAAGCGTGAAAACTGTTGTTGTACGAGAATTCAATCAAAGGAAGTTTCTTATCCCAAGTTCCCTTGAAATCCATCACGCACGCTCGCAACATATCTTCCAAGGTTTGAATGGTCCTTTCTGATTGTCCATCTGTTTGTGGGTGAAAAGCTGTACTAAACGAAAGCTTGGTACCCATTGCTTCATGTACGCTCCTCCAAAATTTCGAAGTGAAGCGACCGTCGCGATCCGAGATTATCGTCTTCAGAATTCCATGATAGCGAACGATCTGAGCCACGTACAATTCTGCCAACTGTTCTACAGAGAAGCTGAGCTTGATGGCTAGAAGTGTGCCGATTTTGTCAATCGGTCAACGACTACCCAAATCGCGTCGTTGCCGCTAGGAGTTCGAGGTAGACCCACCACGAAATCCATCGTCACTTGGTCCCACTTCCATTCTGGGATGGAGATTTTCTGCAGTTCTCCTCCTGGACGATGGTGTTCCGCCTTTACTTTTTGACAGGTAAGGCACTTGCTGACAAAAGTAGCGACGTCGTTCTTCATCTTGGGCCACCAAAAGCTCTCCTTTAAGTCCTTATACATTTTTGTGGCTCCGGGATGGACGGAATACGGAGTCTCGTGGGCTTCTTTCATGATCTTTTCCTTTAATTTTTCCTCATTAGGAATGCATAGTCTATCCTTTTGATAGAGTATGCCCTCATCGGATATGTGGAAATTTGACTCCTTTCCTTCTAGAACCTCGTTTTTCATTCTAAGCAGCGAGGCATCGGCTTCTTGACGTTCTTTCATCCCATCTAATATGGTAGGCTGGAAGGTTAGAGCAGCTAATCTTCCCGTAATAAGCTCGATTCTGGCTTCCATTAGCTCCTTTTAAAGAGGCTCGGTCAATGACTGGATTGACATCATCGAGGAAGACGACTTCCGACTTAGGGCATCGGCTACCTTGTTAGCCTTTCCCGGATGGTATCGGATATCTATGTCGTAGTCCTTAACCAATTCGAGCCATCTTCTTTGCCTCATGTTAAGCTCCTTTTGTGTGAAGATGTACTTCAAACTCTGATGGTGTGATAACCAGATTTTCATGATTGCCATTTTTCCTCTTTTAAAGGAATTATGAGCATATATTGATATGTTTTCGGAAAAACTCAGTTAAGAGTTTTTCACACGTTTTACGGAGTCTTATGGCTCAATAAGACTCAGAATAGATTTTTAAGGTTAGAAAACGCCTTTTCTGGTCGAAAGGGGCGATAAGGGACGTTTTTCCGAAAAAGTCAAAGTTTGACCGAAAAAGTCAACTTTGACCGAAAAAGTCAAAGTTTGACTAAAAGTGGTCAACAGTTGACTCGATAGTGAAAAATACTGCAGTATGCGAAAATACTGTAAAATAAGTCAGTATGGGCGGTATAGCCTAAATAAACAGTAGAAACACCCGTTAAATCAAGCATCCCTAGCATTAGTTAAGGCCAGACTGATCTTTTTGGTTAAGAAATCATCAAAGGAGACCAATCCAAGTCAAAGGGCAAGAATGTCAAAATTTTCATTTTTGGGGGTAAAAATGTAAATTTTGAAAAATATGTGAAGTAAGCCAAGTGACGTCGCTAGATGAGGTCACAATAAGGAAATAATGTGTTTTGCAAGAAGAAATCAAGAAATAGCCACTTCGAGGGCGAAAATGTAAAGATTTTGTCTTTCGAGGCAAAAATGTAAATTTTGAAAATATGTGATTCAAGGACGAGAAAATCACATAAAATCATGAAAAGAATGATAATTGATGGAAAAGCAAGCATTATGGCCATTTTGAAGTTTAGGGGCCAAAATGCAAAAATTTTCACTTTTGGGGGCAAAAGTGTAAATTTTGGAAAATTGACGAAATGAGCGTATAAAGTCACCAAGAAGCTGATATCATAAAATAGGATGGGTGTGTTGATTTTTGGAACAATCGGACACCTAAAGGGCATTTTTGCAAGAATTTCCACTTTCGGGGGGGCAAAAATGTAAGTTTTGAAAAATTGTGAGATAAGCCATGACGTCAGCCCTTACCTCAGCTCCTCCATCAGCCAATCCAGCTGTCCATGAGCTGGGACCAGCCGGCCATATCTTGGGACACAAGGCCAAAAGTTGGAAACTTTTGGGGTGGAAAATCTAATTTTTAAAAGTCCCAAAAAGCTCTATAAATAGGACCCCATTTGTGCATAAAATTAAAGAGAGAAACACAGCCAAATGCTGCCTAAAAATCTGCAGAAAAATCCGGAGCCAAGGGGAGAGAAATCCGAGAGCCAAAAGTTGGAAAATTTTCTTGTGTGAACCATCCTTGCATGCTCGGGTTGGTGCATGAAAACCGAGCCAAAGCTGGAATTTTTGGGGCCAATTTGGTGAGCTGCAGCCGTGGAAGAGAGGAGAGAAAGTGGAAGAATTTTCGGGTCTAAATTCATGGGTGAGCCGAGCAAGAAAGGAGGAGCCAACCAAGGTGCCTAGGGTGAGGTTTTGATGCTTAGTGGTGGCTGTTTTCAGCCAAGGGTATGCATGAACCAAGGGCCGAAATTTTCATGAGTTTGGGGCAGCTAAGGCTCGGCAAGAACAGCAGTGGATCACCCAAGTTGGTGCAGATTTTTGATGTGTTTTGGTGTCCAAAACAGCGAGCATGATGCAGCAAAAAAAAAAATGGAGACAGGATTCGGCTCCATGAGCCATAGTCAAACCAAGGGTAAGTTAAAGGTAAAACCCTAGAATTTTCAAGAAATTTTCATGCAAGAATTGATGATTGATTAAGTGTATGTGTATGAGTGCATGGCTGAATTTTTGGAGTCCATTTGGTGGAGAGAAACCGTTTGCAAGGAGGAGCAGCCAAGACAGCCAAGGGTCCGGCTCCCTTGGTGGAACCACATTGCCGAAATGTGTGGGAGGTAAACCCTAACCCTAGCTTTAGATTCAAGCATTAAATTTGGGAATTTAATGTGTATTTATGCAAGTGATGTAGAGCATAAGCTCATTTAAATTTTCAGCTATGTGTATGCTAGGGTGTAAGGCTTGATTAGGGTGCATGGTTAGCTAGTTAGCTTTGCATGATTTTCTGTTTTGTGCATGGTTTATGTGCTTAATTTGTTTGCTTGGTTTGCATGAAAATTGGTGAGTTATGTCCCTGTTATGGTGCAGCCAAGTGTGGCTCATGAGCTAGGGTGTTAGATTTAATTTCGGCATTGCTTGATGTGATGCCATTTCATGTGATGCAACCCTAGATGCAATGCAAGCCTAGGTTTAGTAAGTTCCGGATTGGTTTGCATGGCCACGTGGGGTGACATGTCCAAAGCATGTGGGATGTTAGACAACGCTGCATGTGATTGATTTAGGCTCCCGAGTGATCGGTTGAGTTAGCTCGCGATTTAGGACGCGTAAAATGAAAGTGAACCGAAAACTGGTAGGTTCGGCTCAAGCCTACCCAGTTTTCGTAAACGAAAAATAACAGGCCCTTAGAAGCCGAATTTGGGAAAACGTAAAACATAAAAGTTGTCCAAAACAACTTTTTCTAGGGGACAACGTGGGTCGTTTTCCAAAATAAGGCTCCAAAGGCCTTCAAAAATAATAAAACCCGTGGCTAAGTGTTTACGTCCCCCAGACCCGTTAGCTCCAGGATCAGCCGGTTTCAACTCAAAACTGGTACTGATCTAGGCCGAATTAGGAGTTTTGTTAAACACGAAAGTTTTAGCATTTTTCGAGAGCTAGAACTTTCATGAAGAAAACTTTTTAAGATAACACACCGATTTTGAGATAAAAATTGTTTTATCAAGGGTGCTCAGGGAATCCGAAATCCCTGCACCACAATTTCAACAAGTGCTTTTAGAAAAATAGTTTTTCTATCTCAAACAAGCATTTTGGCTACGAAAATCGTTCTAATGACGGTTTTCGACCTAAAATGAATTTACAAAGCATAAAACCAAGAATTGGGATTTTGTGAAGTGAGTTATGAATTTTTACAAGGAAAGTGAAAATTTGGGATTTAATTCCCTAAGTGATTTTCCAAGAATGGAACAAATGATTTTCAAGTTATGTTTTAACGTACGATTAGCTCACGTATGATAATCGAGTGTTAGACTCAAGTTACCGGGTCAAGCCCGAGACCCGAGAGGTTGACCGAGGGGGTTGACCATAGTTGACCGAGAGTTGACCAAGGTTGACTTTTGTTGACTTTTGGTTAACTCGTAGCTTTAAGTTAGTTTATCCTCACGGGTTATCCAAAGTGACCCTAACGGATACCGATAGCTAAACTAAAGGGTTATTAGATATAACCCGATAGTTGCGGATTAAGATTAGCAACCCTTAGAGGTTAGATTGGCTTAGCACGCCAGGTTACCCTTGGTAACCAAACTAGATGCTATGCACGTAAGGGACATACAACCAAGAATCATGTAGACATGTTGGTTAGTTTACCTGCATTTCACGATATTAAGTAGAGTCTGTCCTATGTCAAGCAGGCAGAACCTGCAGCTGTACCAGTAATGGAACAGCACTAGGATGGGACAATCAGTCAAGCACGTATGACGGAAGGTAAGTACAACTCCGCCTACGGCATGAACTCATGTTAGGATGTCATGTTATGTATGCATGTTAGGTATGTCAAGTTAAGTATGCATGTTATGTATGTCACGTATGCATGTTATGTATGTCATGTTATGTATGTATGTTAAGTTTGTTATGTTATGTATGTTATGTGCTATGTATGTTATGTGTTATGTGTTAAGTATGTATGCATTAAGTATGCCATGTAGTATGTATGTATGTTTAGATAAGTTTATGTTTATGCAGATGCACGTTTATGTTTTATGTTATTATTGTGGCATCACGAAGTATGTCCACTAAAAATAAGTATGATGGTAAGATGTGAGATAGGTTAAGTAGGATATGTTGTGTTGTACTGACTTTGCCTTTGTGGTAAGTTAAAACGGTAATGTTCCATGGTTTGACTTGATATGGCAGGACTGACTCCACTACTCCATGTTAAACTTGGTGTTTCATGGTTTGAGTTGGATTGGTCGGACCGCCTTCAATCACTCCATGGTTACATACCGAAGTACATACACACATGTTATAATACCAAGATAGGATCAGATTAGATCAATAGACAGATCATAAATGATTTTTAATAATAAATCATAATTGGTTCACGTTGTTGTGCATTAGTTGCATGCAGATAGGATATTGTGCTTACTGAGCTTTTTAGCTCATTGTTTATGTTCATGCTGTAGGTAAGGTTCCTACCGGTACTTCTTGAACAAGCTGTGGATAGATGGCGCAACAGAATGTGAAATGTGGGTATGGACTGCTACGGGGTTTCCGAAAGGCGTTTAAAAGAAAATGTGTTTTCATTTCATTCAGTATGTATGCATGTATGTTTAAGTTAAGTTATGTATGTATACTAGCTTTCCTTATAGGTGAAGGCTAGGTACTCGAGTGAGTACACTTTAAGCAGTAAGGTGTTATGAAAGAAAAGTAGTTTTCGATCACGTTTAACTTGTGTTAAAGTTTTAAGATTTCCGCAATAAAAGTTTTTAAGTAACGATTTTTGGAAATGAAAGAAAAAAAAAATTTACTCATGAAATTGGGTATCTTTATTTTTCATAACAAGTCAAGTAAGTAAGTTTAAGTTAATGTCGCGGTCCGAAGCGAACGCTCCAGGTTCGCGCGGTCGGACTCCGCGTGGATCTGAGAGGCGACAAGTCAGGTCGTGACACAGCATGGCCTCCTGAAACTGTCGACATTAGCGAACCATCGACTCATGGGGATATGCATGCCAATCCGCTACAAAGCTCTGGTATCGTCGGTGATGCATGTCCCGATAGATCTCGGGATCTCGGTACTGCTCATCATCTCCGGGCCTCTCAAGAGGGATCGGCCCATAACGTGCAAGTATTACTATGCGGAAATGTGCCCACGTCCTACCAGGCATCTGTCGCTCGCCATAGGTCATCCACCATAGCCTGGTGTCGACAATCAGGCACCAGCTAGCTAATGAGACCTGTAGACGATCCTCGATGTGACAGGTGTAAAAGATCATCTCCATGTCGTACAACCATGCCGACACCGAGACCGACTGTCTCGTACCGTCATATAGCAGTGGTCGTGACCCGTAAAATGCCGCAACTGTCGCTCGATCAGTGTCAACCCATGCAAGATCCATATCTACCCGTCTAACGTATCACAATCCCATCATAAATACGCATGCACATTGTGACGCCCCCTTACTACGTAGGGCCGTCACGCCTTACTTACTTACTTAGTTTACTTGAAAATGAGGAATTTTTTTTTTTTTTGAAACATACTTATAAAACATTTGTCTTTAGTAATACATCATTACTACTTAAGTAAACGTTTACTTAAGGTATTTAGTTCCAAAATACCATAAAGCATAATTTGTCTTTATCATACATGCTTATATACAAAACTTCTTTACTCAAAAATAGGTTGCGGAAACTATGCGTAGTGGTATCCATACCGCCTACGTCCGCCGCCACACCGCTCCAACAATGCCCAGCATTAAGCTGCGGGTTTCTTACCTACAGTATGAAATATAACTGAATGAGCTTTCGCCCAGTAAGCACAAACATAATCTCACAAAACATTAAAACATCTTGAAAACATTCATTATCATATGCATATGCGTGAACCATTTATGTTCCATTTATGCATTTCTTTTAACTTACTTATCTTTCTTATCTTTCTTATGGGCCCCATAGTGTACGTACCATCATTTATTTAGCGCGCCTCCAGGTTACAGATAGGGGTTGCAAAGTCCCTAACTGCTCTGGGAACATTGGGTGATTACACCCTCCCGCATCAACGAGAGGGTGAATCCTTTACTTTAACATGAAAAATCCTCCACCTTGGGGGAGGTCGGTACGACACTTTACTTGTGATTTCTTATCATGTTATTTATCTTTAGTGAACATACCTTATGATGTCACTATATGATAACATACTTTTCATCTCATTAATAACATGGCATGTCATTCTTTTCATTCATAGCATTTGCAAACATGACATTTTTATAAACATGACATTTTGCAAATATAGCACTTTTATAATCTTTTGCAAAAATAGCACTTTTTATAAACATAACATTTTACGAAAATAACACTTTTTATAAACATGGCATTTTGCAAAAATAGCACTTTTCATAAAACATGGCATTTCATAGATATAGCACACAACATATTGCAGCACATTTGAAAACCACATACTTGAACATAATTTATTAGTTTTCATACTGCAAGTGAGGTTTGTACTTACCTCTAATGCCGTATCCTTAAAATTGTGTTCCTTAAATTTGGCGGCAACGGCAATTCACTTTCCTGATATACCAAAAATATAGGATCAGGATCCTTTCGTAAGGCATTGGTGACCTACCAACACTCACATTTTATTTTTGGTTGTATGTCCCTTATACATGATATCCATATTGGCCACATTAATCCCCATTCTTTATTGAACTTTGATAAATCCTTATGAGGTTACATTGGGTAACCTTTTTGGTTAGAGTCTTGTTCTAATATTGGGCTTTGCTCATACATCCTTGTTATTGGATTATTTCCATTAACCCTTTAAATCTTAGCCCAAATATACATGTGGGTATCTCTTAGGGTTGTATTGGGCAACCCTTAAGGTTAACCTTGTTTAACCTTGGGTCAACCTTTTGTCAACCCTTGGTTATCCTTGGGTTTGTAACTCGGATAAAATATCCGGTTACCGTTCGTAATTGGCTTGTTTATCAATTTTACTATAAAATTACTCTTCCTTATTTTTTTTGGAAAATCTTGTGTAATAAGCTTCCAAAAATCCTTCATCTTGCTTGTAAAATTTTAACTCCTTTAATTAGAAAATACCTTGGTTGAATTTCATTATTTTCTTTAACTTGTAAATTATTGGTTGAAACCCTTTTTTTTCTTTACTTTGTGGAAAAATGTGAATTTCAAACCCGAGCCCTTAAAATTCATGGTTTTCGAAACAAATCATTTACAAAATCATTTGGGGTCGGAAACCACCTTTGGAACGGTTTCTGAAGCTAAAATAACCATTTAAGAACACTTCACAATTTTTCTAGAAAATATTTTCGTGAGACTCATTTGCAAGATTTCGGGCTCTCTGCGCATCTCCCACAAAACGCGCTCAGTTTAAAAATCGGCTTGGAATTTGAAAAACTTGTCTGCACAAAAGTTGTAGCTATCGAAAAATGGTAAAACTTTCGTATTTTGCACAAAATCCAGTTCGGCCTAGATCAGTATCAGTTTTTATTTGAAAACGGGTTAACTCTGAAAAACTGGGTGGAGAACGTCCCAGGGTTCAGCCACGGGTTTTGGGTAAAACGGAGGCCTTTGGAGCTATATTTCGAGATTCTGTTTGCACGGTCCTCTAGGAAAAGTTGTTCCGAACAACTTTTGTGTTTTGAGTTTTACCTCATTTGGCCTCTAAAGGCCTTGAAATTACCCTTTCCCGAAACTGGCCAAATTCGAATCCGAATTGGCAGTTTCGGTTCCTCATTTCGGTTTACGTCCTATTCGCGGAATCTATCTCGACCGATCACATCGGGAGCTTAGACAACATCAAGCAGCACTTCTAACGTCCCATTGCAACCCATAAATCCATCTCATTCTGCTCATGCAACCCCAAATCCGAAAATTAAAAAGACTAGGGTTACATGGTTCTAACTCATGCATCATCACATACCATCAACACAAAATCCAACCCTAAGTCTAGCATACTCTCATGGCTGCCAAGGGCAGATTTTTGGCCTAATCTTATGGGACATACAACCTAATTTCTAGCATGAAAAATCCATCATTTTCAAGCACAAATTTTAAAGCAAACAAGCATCAAAATCAGCTAACCAACCCTAACCTTATCAAGCTCACACACACACCAACAATAAGGGCAGAAAATTAAGGTGGACTTATGTCCTTACAAACCACTTGAATCAGCCTCAAAAACACTTAAATAAAACTTAGATTCAAGGTGGTTTAAGAGATTTTACCTCAACCCAAGTTAGGGTTTTGAAAATCCAAAGATTTCCTTCCTTCCTTGGCTTGCTCTAGCCCACGGCTTCACCATGGAAAATGGCATCCAAAAATTTTTGTTGTTAGTTCTTTCTTGCTCTAACCAAAAACCGAAAAGCACATGAAGAAAAACCAAGTTTTTCTTACCTCCTTCTCTCTAACTTTGTTCGGCCACTTGCTTGGAGAATCACCAAAAATTTTCTCAAGCTTTCCTTGCTCTTAGTTGCTCACGGTTTTTGGTACAAAAGTGCACCAAAAATTTTCTTCTTGGTTCCTTGCTAGACCACTCAAATCCGAACCTCTTGACCCAAAAATTCTCCAAGTTTCACTCACCCCTTGTTCCTCTTTCTCTTGCTCGGCCAACTCCCCAAAATCCACAAGAAATTTTCCAATCTCTCTCTTGCACTCTCCCCTGCACAAATCCGAACTCTCTAGGATGAAAAACCCAAAAACTTTTTGAATCTCTCTCTCTCTCTTTCTCCCTCTTGCTACCGAGTATCACAAGGAAAATGAGAGCTTTTGGCTCACTTTGACAAGGAAAAGAGAAGAGAAAAGATGAGATGTCTTGAATGACTAGAGTGGTTGCTTTCTTGTCCCTAATTCAAGGCTTTAGTCTTGTCTTTCTTTTCTTTCCTTGCAGCCAGATCCAAGGGAGCTTAAGGGGGGGTTGTGTTGCCGAAAGTGAAGGGTGAGAGGGGGAGACAAGGCAGCCGGATTTGTGGAGGAAAAAGGGAAATGGGTTAGCTTATTTTAATGACTTGTTGACCAACCCTTTTTCCTTAAAAAAAAACTTTTTCCCATGCTCCTTTTTTTTTTCTTGGTGCAGCCGAACATGATAGGGAAGAGGGAGGGCTGCAGCCGGATTTTTAGGGTGGAATGGACAAGAGATTTAGTTCATTTTTTAAACAAAAAGTGACTAGACTTGATTGACAAAAGTGGTTCAACTTTTTCCTTGATTTAAGGCTTGATGTCTAGTCTTGTTCCCATTTTTTTTTCATTTCCTTGCTTGTCCATTGCTGCTGCCGACCAAAGGGGAGGGGGAATGGCTGCCACTAGCTTGCTTTGGCTAGTAAAAAGATGAGTCATAGGCATGCTGTGGTTGTCCTTTGCTTGGTTGGACTTGAAAAGCCATCTAGTTACTCTAACCAAATCAATTTCCTTTCTTTTCTTTCTAGTTCGCCGACCATGATGGAGGGGGTAGAGGGTTGCCGGATTTTGTGGCCTTGAGTTAGTGGAGTGTGATGTCAAGGGTTGATGTCATCTTCCACTAGCTCTTCCAAGGCCTTGTTTGGCCATTTCGTTCTTTCACAGCTCCTTTAGCGCTCTACCGTTATTTCCAACACTGTGATGAACATTCTTATTTTATATTTTGATCCAAAAATTCTTCCATGTAAATTTTGGACCGAAACTCTCTTTCTCCAATTTTTCGGAGACTTTTTTGCCCTTAATTCTTTTTCGGTGTGCTTGATTTTTCTATGGTGGATTTATGGCTCATAAAACTTCATTTTCGGAGATTCTTTCCATATTCCTTTATCATACTTGTGAAGTCGACGTTGTGACCCGTCCCGGTCAAACTTTGACTTTTTGGTCGACCTTTTGATTTTTTGGTCAACCCTTTGACTTTTTGGTCAAAGTTGACTTTTTGGTCAAACCTTTGACTTTTGTCAAATTTCATCCTTTTTCGTTCTTTTTCCTTTAAAAACTTCATTCTTGGCTCGTAAAACATTAATTGAGTCTCAAAATCATTAAATGAGGACTCGAACATTGTGTAAATAAAATTATGAATTTCTCATTATTATTCATAATTTTTCATATAACACATCATAGATACATAAATTAGACTCTAATTCCTTATGAACAAGGAGATTACAAGTCTTCAAAATTTTGGGTCTTACACACATAAATATAAAATATAAATTTAACTTACAATGATGGTGGCGATGGCAGGCAGACTGTGAAATCGTAACGTAGGGAACCACTCTGATACCAACTCTGTAACGACCCGCCTAGCACAGGCCATTACTATACATACATACATACATACTTACTTAACTTATCGTACTTATTTATTTAGCGAAATACAGCGGAAATTTTTTTTTTATACCAAGCTTATAAACATCTAAACGTAATAAGCATGTCTTAAATAAAATATTCAACATAAAAGAAATACATAATGAACAAAACGCGTAGCGGCATCGAACTCCCATATTTCACAGTATGCCTTGCCTCACACTTTCATCTTGTATCACACATTGCTGAAAGGTTGCTTACCTACAGCATAATCGTAAGACAGTGAGTTTTCACTCAGCAAGTACAACTTTCTAAACCGCCTCATAAACATACATGACCTATCATTACTCATCCTAACTTAGTTTGTCATAGCATAACTCATCGTTTCATAGTTACATTCATCATAACATACTATTTCACATCATGACATAACATAGAAGTGCATAATAGATGCATGATCCGGTTATGCTCGTATTATGCTTTATTCATTCTTAACTTTCTTTCATGCTTATCTTATTTATCTTTCTTATCTTTCTTATGGGCCCCTTACTTTACTTGAGTGTATGTACTGGCACGCAACTATGGAGTGGTTGGGGCAGCCAGTCCAGGTCCAACTCAAACCATAGTCCAACCCGACCTCGGACGGGTGGTACGACACAGGCAAACTCGCTTGCCATCTTGCTTTCTTTTCATCATGTCATTCTTGAACTCATTATTCTTGTAAGAATTAATGAGCATGCATCATGATGTCACATATTCTTAAGTCATACCCATACCTTTATCTTACCTTACATGCACATCTTACATATCATTCTTCATACATAAACATATCATCTCTAATCATTCCACATAGCACGTCACATAGCATACCGCATATAACAACATAACATTGAGCAATTAATCTAACATACCACATGGCATACAACAAAGCATAGCATAGCAACAATCAATGTATATTCCTAGCATATATCTAACATACTTAGACAAGTACCAATTAAAGCATATGCTGTAGGCGGGGTTGTACTTACCTCTCTTGCTATGTCTCAGGTGATGCTGTTTTTCCTCTTCTGGGTACAGCTGTAGGTTCCTCCCTGCTTGATGAAGAACATAGGTAAGAGTCTAATTAACACTGTGAAATGTTGGTGACCTAACCAACATGCCTACAAAATCCTAGTGGTATGTCCCCAAATACTTGATGTCTTACTTGGTTACAAATAGTAACTTATTGTTTAAGAATAACCAAACTTGAATTATTTTTTAAGAGGTTACGTTGGATAACCTTTTGTGCTAATCCTTCAATCATACCATTAGGGTTTAGGTTTCCTCTCCAACCTTGGGCTTTAATCTTATATCATAAATTATTGGGCTATTTCCATTAACCCTTATATCCTAGCCCAATTATAGGTTTTGGTATCCCCTAGGGTTATATTGGGTAACCCTTAAGGTCAAACTTAGTTAAATATTAGGTCAATCAAAATCAACCCTCGGTCAACTAAGGTCAACCATCGGTCAACTATGGTCAACCTTGGACTTGACCCAGTAACTCGGGTATCCTTCTCGGTTACCATCCGTTACATTCATTTTGCTATACCTTAGCTTAAAATCCCAATTTTTCTTAACTTGAAAAAGTTGAGGAAAATTTTCCAAAACTCTTTATTTAACTTGTAAAAATTCATATTTTTGAAACGGATCTTTATAAAAATCATTTAGGGCTGAAAAAATGCCTTTGGAACAGTTTTCATAGTCATAACAGTGATTTTGAGAAAAAAAAACAAATTTTCCGAACTAATTTTAGAAAATCCTGTGCAGAAATTTTCTGTTCACCGCACAGTCATTGCAAAACAGTGTCAGTTTAAAAATCCATTCTAAATTTGAAAAAGTTGTCTTCACAAAAGTTTTAGCTCTCAAAAAATCCTAAAACTTTTATGTTTTACAAAAAATTTAATTCGGACTCTAACTAGTTTGTTTTGCTGTTTGAACTCACCTGGCCGTGCATAACTACTGGGCACGGTTCAGGCTTGGGTTTTGGTAAAAACGAAGGCAATTGGAGCCTTATTTTGAAAATCCGTTCATGTTGACCTCTAGGAAAAATCGTTCTGAACAACTTTTATGTTTTACATCTCCCCCAATTCGGCCTCTAAAGGCCTCAAATTACACTTACCAGAAAACTGGTCAGTTCCAATCCGAACTGGCAGTTTCGGTTATTAATTTCATTTTACGTCCTAATGCACGAAATCTAACTCAACCGAACAAGTGAAAGCCTAAATAACATTCATGCAGCATTTTCTAACATCCCACATGAACCATTAAACCGTACCAACGTGCCCATGCAGCCCATTAGCCTACTGCCCTAACCTAGGGTTGCATGGCTCTAACTTTTGCATCACATTCAAGCATACACCCTTAAGCTACAACCTAGCATAAGCTGTCTAGGGCTGATTTGCACAAAAATAGGGAACATACCAATCATTCACCATCTAGCATGCATCCTAGCATTCAATCAAGCACAAACTAAAAAGCAAACAACATAAATAAGCCATCTAACCCTAAACCCTAAATCAAGCACAACCTATCACACCTAGAGCAAGAAATTAAATTGGACTAATGTCCTTACAAACTTCAACTTGAAATACAAGTAAATTTCAAATTAAAAGCTCAATTGAAAGATTAGGGCTCAAAGGATTACCTTAGATTAAAGTTAGGGTTTGGGCACCAAAACTTCTTCCTCCCTCCTAGTCCAATACAACCAGCCTCCACACACAACTAGGGCACCAAAAATTCTTTTGGTCTCTTGGTTGATCCTCCCCTAATCCGGCCACACCTCAAGGCTTTGCCCCAAAAAATTTTCAACTTTTCTCTTCCTTTTCTTCTTTCCCTCACTCTTGGGCACCAAGGCCAAAGTGGTTCCAAAGCTTTTCAAATTTTTTTCTCTTGGTTCCCACTAGAACCCAAACATTCCCTAATCAAAACCCCCTTGGAAATTTTTTTTTTCTTTTCTCTTTCTCTCCTTCCAAGCCCTCGGTTTTTCAGCAGAAAAATGGCAAGAATTTGGCCAAGTTTTCCAATAAAAATGAATGGTGGCTCCCCCTATTTATAGAGGTGGGAAATCTTTTGAAAATTATAGAAAAACCCCACAAAAACTCATATTTACACTAATGGGGGGTGAGGTGGCCGGCCATTTACATGGTGAGGAAGGAAATATTTCTTTCCAAGCTAAAATAAATAATTATGATGTCATAATTAGGGGTTATGGTGATGTCATCCACCATTAAGCCTTGTTTGGCTATTTCCTTCCAAATACAGTCCATTTTTAAGCTACACAGATATTTCCAATATTGTGTTCACTTATACACAGTATTTTTCCAAAATTTATATGTGTAAAAACGGACAGTATAAATTTTTTCTTATTTTTCCGAGCCCTTTTTGTCTTTAATCTCTACTAGGTGTGCTTGATTTTCTAAGGTGGTTTTAAAGCCTATTCATGCTATATTACCCGTAATGATGAGTTTCACAGTACCTTTTCCATACTGCAAAGTCAACTCTTTGACTGTTCTTGGTCAAACTTTGACTTTCTCGGTCAAAGTTGACTTTTTGGTCAAACCTTTGACCTTCATGAAATCATGCACTTTTTCGCCCTTTTTGACTCAAAAGGCCGTTTGCTAACCTTAGCATTCTATTTTGAGTCTTATTGACCCATGAGAAATCACAAAATCGAATAAAAGCTCTAAATCAAGCTTTTTCATGAAAATTTTCATAGCATGAAATAAATTCCTTAAAAAGGAAATAATAACATGAAAATTTAGGTATTACATATATATAATATTATATACATACATACGTGTATAATAGGAAATCTAAAGAAGGATATGAAGGGAATGAGTTAAAAAGGGGGGGGGGGAGAAATTGCAGTTGAAGAAGGGAGAAACGTGTGGGAAAAAAAAAGGGAAACATTTATTTGTTAATTTACATCCATCTTTCCCATTGACCTATTAGCTCTTTTGTTAAAAATTAGCCTTTGATGATAGCAATTGATTTCCAATTTAAATTTCCACACAATCTACCATTGGTTTCTCAACGCTTACTCTTTGCATCTCTCTCCCTCTCTTTCACTTTCTCTATTCCTTACATGCACAAGCCATAAAGCAAACAAAAAAAAAAAAAAAAATCCCTCAAACCTCCAAATTTGTCCAAGCCAAAATCAAAAGGATTTCAAGGTATGTTGATCATGATTTATTATTTGTTTTAGTTTGGGATTTTTCGGGGGGTTAGATGAATTTCTTGGTGCGTGTTTTCATATGAGTTTGAGGAGATGATAAAAAATGTTTATCGAATGATGATCGAAAGAATGACTATATGGTTGATTTTGTAAACAAGACGAATTAAGGGTTTTTGATTTCTTGATTTATGATTTCATTGGTATGGTGATTGAATAATTCTATATGTTAGAAACATATCTTAGGGCTGTTTTGGGTGTGTGTGTGCATATGAACCATGTATATTGTGGTGATAATTTTTATATTTTTTAATGATTTTCGGATTTGACCATTGCTATTGGAATTTCCAGATTTTAAGATAACTTTTCCAAACTATTTTTGGGAGTGTAAATGGACTCCATTTTTAACAAATTTGATACTATTGGAAAGCTCTAGATGTCCATTTTCTTTTAAAATCAGTTTCATATCTTTTGGAGATATGTGTGAATTTTTATGATTTTTCAAATAGATAGAGGTCGGATTGCCAAATTCAGTAAAATTTTAATGATTAGATTTCAACACCGTTTTTCAGAATTCCAACAGTCTTTGTTTTTAATGAATTAATATTGTTAGAAAACTATGAATGTCTACTTTTATTTGGAATTAGTTTCAGGTCGTTTGGACACATATATGAATTTTTGTGATTTTTCAAGTAGTCAGAGGTCCGGCTGTCAGTTTCTGTAAACTTTTAGTAATCAGATTCAAAACTATCTTTGAGGGTCCAAACGGTCTCCGTTTTTAATGAATTAGGTACCGTTAGAAAAATATATAAGTCTACTTTAATTTTCAGTTAGTTTCAGATCATTCAAAGCCCTGTATGAATTTTTATGAATTTTTAAACGGACAAAGATCTGACTGACAGTTTTTGTAAAGATTTGTAATTTCATGAAATTGTTCAATTTTTGTATTGTGATGTTATTGAATGATGAAATAGGCCTTTTAGGCACTGCTATTATATGATGGATGTGTTTGATGTATTATTATGAGCTTTTGTTGATTTTATTATATTTATTATTCATGGCATGAACGGTTCTAAAAACCAGTACCCGAGACCTTAGTCACGCGTTACCATCGAAAATTTTGAAAATGTTAAGTAAGGTGTTTAGGTAAGTACACTCTCACCTGCAACATGAATTAAAGATTTAAGAAGTATATATTTTGATGTTGATGATGATGTTATGATTTTCTTAAATAATACTTCTCCTATGATGACATTTTGATGAAAAGTATATATATGGTATGTATATGTATTTTATGTTTTAAAATGGTGTTGTACATCCTTGATGTTAATGATGTTGTCCCATGAGCAGACTTTTATCACCGTTGGTTTGGGATTTGCTACCCCAACCCTTCAATGACTAGCGCTACGATGGTACAACGCTAGGCCCAATATATGACGGTTTTGAAAAGTTAAAAAAGTTTTTAAATGATGTTTATATTTATGATGATAAAAGGAAAATGTTTATTTACATTTATGAGATTGAAGTGTCTTATTAAGCTCTTGCTTATTTAAGTTAATTCATGTTGCAGGTAAAGGAAAGGGTAAAATATAGTGTTGGAGGAGCTTGGAGCGGAAGCGGGATGATATGTGATAGGAAAATGGGAGGAACGATCTTGAGATGGACATTTTTAATTTCAAATAAACTTTGAGACTTTAGTTTATTATTATTTGATTAATGATTCCTATGGACTTTAATTTTATTTCATAAATTGGGTTTAAAAATATATATATATTAATTATGAAGGTTAATTTTGATATAGTAAACAAAAATTTTTTTCTAGAGTTTTCTAAAATTATCTAAATAAAGTTTTCTGTTATGTAAAGATTTTTATTTCAAGATTAATATTTTCCGCAATTTTATAAGAGATGAATGATTAAATTAGAAATCAATTGTAACGGTCCGTGAGGGGTCGTTACAAGGTCGCCAGAGAATAACCAACTTTGTCACACCCTTGCGACCCACAGCGGAGGGCCTTTGTGCGTCACGTGGGTTGCGACTCTTTCCCTCCGATTCGTCAGATCTAGCTTCCGGTTGTGGATTTCGTGGGTGTTGGTGACACTTGCATCGATGGGTCAGATCCAGGTGGTGCCTGGTTGGAGATGGTGGTCAGCAGTCTGAGCTCCTTGTAACGTGAGCCTCGCTGGTGTTTTTTCCAATCCCCTCTCTCGCCAGATTCCCAGTACAAACGCTGTTTTTTTTTTTTTTTTTTTTTTTTTTGAATTTTGATGAGGAAGTAGGTGTAGGTTTTATTTTACTTTGTTTACATCATTGTAGATTTAGCCTAACTTGATCAGGTCCTAGAATTTGTGCTTAAAAAAAACACACACAAACACACAAGGAACAGATTGCTAGAAAAACACAATGAATAATCATAATATCTTTTCTTTTTTTTTTTTTTTGGCTCCGAAATCAATCTTAATATCTTATTATTATCTTTATTGATAAAAATTGTGGGAAGCTTGTAAAGAGTTTTTTTTTTAATTAAAAAAAAAAAGAGAAAGCACTAACGACAAAGTGATGGGTTTTACACTCCATTAAGGAAAAGAAAAAGAGAGAGGGAAAGAAAAGAAAAGAAAAAGGCACATTCATGTGACTAGAGACAATTCAAGATAAAATTCCATACCAATAATCACCATAAATTGTCAGTCCAAATCATAGAATTGCATAATTCATCAGAGATACGCCTTATCGAAAGATGCAAATTATGCAAGTTTAATAATTTGTCCCTTGTAGTGGCTCATATATCACTTCTAATGTACTAATTTTCCCCATGTTGTAAATAATTAAGTGTTCCGTACGTAATTGAGTTGATTGTACATGTATTCCCATGTCCCCAAGCATAAATTCTCTTAAAAAGAACACAAGCCAACCTCCCTACTTGAAAATAAAGAATTAAAAAATTAAAAAAAAAAAAGGTGAAGATATTGTAGTATAAAAGGGGCGGGGAAGTGTTCAATATTTTTAAGACTAACAAAATATAAATCAATCTATTTGGTTTAGATGACTAACACATTTGATCTCTTGCTCCTTTTTTTCTTTTCCATTATTAATACTTTTTGTCCTGGACATTTAGGTCTCTTGAACATGACGACGCATGAGGTTTTCAAGGACGTCAACACACGTCTTTAGCAAGGTTTTTGCTTCCCCATTTTTCTCCATTTCATACACATGAAGCACCTCGTCAACAAGCTCTAGATTCACAGTATGGTACACCGATGGAAGGTCTCCATATAGTTTAAAGCTTTCAAGAAGATAGTTTTGTAACGCCCCACCTAGCGTAGACCGTTACCGTACTTAAAACTTACATTTCATATAGTCCTTTCTTATCTTATAGTAGCGAAAGTGCGGAATAATTTTTTTTTTATCAACATAGGAAATATACTTGGTAGCTTAGTTTCTTAATTACTTACACACATAATATTCTTTGTTTCCATCTTTGGGTTAGTTGTCTTATACTTATAAAAATATTTACATTACCAAATAGAAAGGAAAATCAAAATAAACGAAACACATTCAAAACTAATGGCTCCATTCCCACAATTTTACAACGTGCCCTGTCGAGTCCATCGTCTTGCATCAAAGATTACCGATAGGTTGTTTACCTACAGCATAGATGTAAGTTGTGAGCTTTTGGCCCAGCAAGTACAACATACATTCCACAAAACATTTCATAAACCATGATGCATGAATCTTTTATGCTTTCTTTATGCTTTCTTATCTTAACATAACTTTTCTTAACATAACTTATAGGATCCTTACATAACATAAGTGTACGTACCGTGGCGCGCTGCCATGGAGTGGTTGGGGCGGCCAGCCCTATCCAACTCAAACCATGAACCAAACCTGACCTAATGCAGGTCGATACGACACGAAAAACTTATTTCATAAACATACTTATAAGATTTCCTTTCTTGAAACAATTTCTTATAAAAGATAGTTTCTTCTTTAAACATATTCATCCCTTATCAAGTGAGATTAACTTAGTGAGCATGCTTTATGAAGCTTGAACATAAACATACATAAATGCAACATCAACGTGTATGCATGAACTTGCAAACATAAAAACATTGAAAACATTTTCATCTATACCGTAGGTGGAGTTGTACTTACTCTTTTTCAGCTAAAACCTTAAGTATAGGTTTCGTCACCAAAACCTCAACAGGATTACCTCCCTGTTCATAAAATCACAGTATAAGTTTCCCATACTTGCTTAGCAAATTTGACTAACTCTTAACTGACCCTAACTAACAAGTTTGGTCCTTAATATGTGAGATAAAAGTAACCTCTTTTCTTTTCTTACAAATCTGCTCAAGGTTAAGACCACACCCTGCACGGCTTATAGCATTCTGTGTTTACTTAAAAATTGACTTGGAATTTTACAAAACTTTCTTCACAGAAGCTGTAGACAACATCTAGAACTACAACCTCCATTTTTGGCCAAAACCCTAATTCGGTCTCTATCCCTCTGGTTTCCTACTGGAAAAGTTTGAAATCACATTTTTGAACCCTAAAAGTTTGCTCTCGGGTTTTGATGAAAACAGAGGCTCTAGCAGCCTTATTTTTAAAAAATGGCCGCGTTGTCCCCTAGGATTTTCTCTTCTGAAAAACTTTGTAGTTTTAACTTTTTACAAATTCGGCCTCTAAGACCCTTAAAAACATGTTTCCAGAAAAACTGTTTCTATTACTCCGAGAGTGGCAGATTTTCTTATACAACCTCTTACAAAATTTTATGTGCACTCTAGATTAAAATAGTTTAAACCGTGCTCTATATATATCTTGCAGGGTGTCTCCTTTCCTTTTTTAAGAACTTAACTTCTTTTCAAAATCACAACATTTTCATTTTATCAAAACAACAAACTAGACCAATTTATGTTTCTTACTAGTTTCACACCACTAAGTGTAACATAACCTTTCCTTATTTCTTATTCCTTCTTAGAACATATTTATTGAGCATACTCATACATGCATAATCAGGTCATAGGTTTCTCTCATAACCTATTACTTTCCATTTCAAAGCAAAATCATACACTTACATAAATTCAAAACTAGAGACCATACAACTTGTTACAACCGAATTTCCTACTAGCCGAACCTTGCATGCAATCTAAGAGGCATTCTTAAACTTACTCATAAACTTAAAGCTTAACTTAATACCTAATAGAAAGGTTATAAAACAGCAAAGCTTACCTTGGTTCTTGAGAAACTCGAGTAGAACTAAAGCCGAGAATCTTCTAGACACTCTAAAGATGCTACCTCCGGTTTCTCCTTCAAACTCTAAGCTCACTCTTCTCTTGGTTTTCTTCTCCTCACAAGGCTCGGTTTATATAAGTGAAATAAAGATACTACAGCTCACACACAAGCTTTTCTAAAGTCTCTCCAAGGTTCAACTTTCACCTATTTATAGGTGAGGCCATAAGCTTTAAAATGTCAAGGTGTCATAAGATAGTGCATGCATTCCATGAGGTGTCCGGTGTAAGCTTGGTTCTATGACAAGTAATCCTTCAAAATTTCTTGTGCTTCTTAGAGTCTTTGAGGTGTCTTCCTAAGAGTAAGCAATGGCTATGTGTCACCCTTGGAACATTCGGTGATTAGGGTTGAAACATGCAGCCCATTGGAGTGAAACATAAGCAAGACAACACTACCTACTAGTCTACTAATTGGTGTAAAGGTGGCGATCTTTTAGGATGACAACCGACCAAGTAGTTGCCATTGCATACTAACTTTCATTCTTAGGCTCCTTGGTGCTAGATGTCATGCCTTGATTGGTTGATTATGAGGTGCATAATGCATGCATACTTTTGACAAGAATCTAAGCTTCATGATTGACCTTTTCAAACTATTATGCATGGTTTGTCAACCCTTTGTGTGTGTCCGGTTATGGGTGGGGGATTGATGCATGAATTTGCTAAACACATGCAAGCTTTACACTCTTGTTTTTCAGCTTTGATATGAGGTGGCTGCTCCCTAAGAAGTTCGGCCATGACTTGGCATTCATGAATCAACTTAGGTGCTAAGTATGCATAGCTATGTACTTATAGCTTCTAGCTAGTGTGAGGTGTCAATTTCTCATAGGTCCTACACTTTTCCTTTATTTGATATAAGGTTCATAGAACCGAATTTCTCACTTCCTAAACCATAAGATGAAAGGCTTCTAGGTAGCCAAGTGTCTAAACCGAATCATGCACTCTAACTTTAACTAGATGGTACATTGACTTCTAACTCAAACTAACTAATCCTACTAAGTATATGATTGATCTTCGGCTTGTTTGAAATCAAATTACTAAATATGGATTTCTAAAAGTGATTACACTTAAACATGAACACATAATTTTCCTAAACTTACCAAAAATTCCTTAGAGATAAAATGTGTGCACCTTGGTCCACATAAACAAAGGTTGTCACATTTTTCATCCTTATATAATCTTCGGCTTGTGTAAGATCATGGAATACCTATTCCTTGCTTATTCACACATCTAATGACTAATTAAATTCATAACTTAAAACTTTTCCTAAGTTTACATTTTGACCCCAAACGGTAACATTTCTTACATGTAAGTCCCTAGGAGCTAGCCGACCCCTAGTGATGACACTTGTCCTTATTCCAACTTTTGTCATTACTTATGAAACCAATTATTATCCCATAAAGCCAAATATGGTATGTTATCTAATTCTAACTTACATAATGGTCTCGTAGCTTTTCTACATATTATCTTAATCTTAATTTAGGTCATGTTAATTCATCCTTGACCTATATAGGTTTTTAAAGAAACCCAATCTCACCTTCCTTCTATTAAAGGCTCGAATCATATATTCACACTAAATTTTGAATCTTAGACTTTCAAAATTCAAGAATGTGCAATTAATCATAACATATATCATCTCATAACTTATGTACTTAAAATTTAAATCTCCTTAAAAAGGAAAACATGTATTCATAAAATGTTGGTTATTACAAACGTTGGTTCGTTGCATGATGACATAGTTCGTACAATGTTGATAAAATTTCTCCAAGAAAATCAAGATTGTTTTACATGGTCACATGGCAACATGCCAAGCATTGACCCCACTGTGATAACACATCGACTCAACGTTGATCCTAGTCATAAATCAGTCAAGTAGCAGAGACGTAAGCTCGGTATCGAGTGAAATTGAATCATTAACAATGAAGTGCGCAAGATGATCGAGGCAGGATTCATAAGAAAAGTTCACTACCTAGAATGGCTAGCGAACATTGTGGTGATTAAAAAAAAAAAGAGAATAGGAAATGGAAGGTCAAAGCCTGCTCCAAGGATAGTTTTCCACTACCTCACATCTATCGTCTGGTTGACGTGACTGCCATGCATAAGCTTCTCTTATTCATGGATGCCTTCTCTGGATATAACCAAATCCTAATGCACCCAGATGACCAGGAAAAAAACTGGATTCATCATAAAAAGAAGGATATACTATTACAAGGAAATGTCATTCGGTTTGAAGAACGCTGGTGCAACGTATCAAAGGCTTCTTAATGCTATGTTCCTGATCACCTCGGTTGAATAATGGAAGTGTACTTCATCGACATGCTAGTCAAATCATTGTGAGCCGAGGACCATGTAGGCCATTTGTCGAAGTGTTTTATAGTACTTAGACAGCATAACATGCTTCTCAATCTTTCCAAATGTTCCTTTGGAGTCTCATCCAAGAAATTCTTGGGCTTTATCATCACTCAGAGAGGAATCAAAGCCAATTCGAACCAGATAAGGGCAATCATGAACATGCCAACACCCAGGAACAAAAGGGAGACTCAAAAACTTACCAACCATGTTGCCGTGCTCAACAGATTTATATCTCATTTGACTGATAAGTGCCACCCAGTCTTCAAACTAGTAAAAGGCAATAAAAAGTTTGAATGGAATGAAAAGTGCCAGCTTGATTTTGAAGAGCTCAAAAGGTATTTATCAACTCCCCCCATTTTAGTAAAGCCTCTAACTAGTGAAAGCCTGTTCTTGTATTTGGCAATGACAGAGGATGTAGTCAGTGCTGTCCTCATTTGAGATGTGAATGATGAACAACAACGAATATACTACATTAGCAAATCACTACTTGAAGCTAAGATGAGATATCCAGTGATTGAGAAGTTAGCCCTCGCTCTAGTCACTGCAGCATGAAAACTGAGGCCATACTTCCAGTCACGTTCAATCACCATAATGACGACCTACCCTCTATAAGCCGCTTTTCACAAGCCAAACATGTCGGGACGTTTAACCAAAAAGGCAGTCAGATTGAGAGAGTTTAACATCAAGTATCGAGCTCAAACTAGCTTGATATCTCAAGTTTTAGCCAATTTCATTGTTGAGTTATCCCCTGATACTCCAAAAATGAAGGACGAACCCAAAGAATCATGGATTCTAATCGTCGATGGAGCATCGAACATAAAGGGCTTTGGTGTAGGAGTATACCTTAAGTCGCCCCATAGAGAGGTTATCGAGCAATCATTTTGGCTAGGATTCAAGGCTTCTAACAATGAAGCTGAATACGAAGCCCTAATAGTTGGGCCATGATTGGCAAAAATAATAGGGGCTCGCAGTCTCAAAATTCACAACGATTCACAACTTATTGTGAACTAGGTACTTTGAGAATATACGACGAAGGATCCCAGGATGGAATCTTATTTAGACGTCATATGATCACTTGTAGCTCATTTTGACAAATATTCCATGCAACAAATCCCGAAGGACTTGAACTCCCAAGCAGATGCCCTGACGACATTCGGTTCGAGATCTGAAGCAAGATTACGACGAACAATCCTAATCGAGTACATCGAGAGGCCAAGCATCGAGTTGGACATTGCAATCTCTACCAAAACAAATATTGACAATTAAAGAATGACCATCACCGCATATTTATGTGAAGGATTATTGCCAAAAGACAGACATGAGCCCCGCAAGATCAGAACCAAAGCTGCTCATTTTTCACTCGTCAATGATTTATTGTATCGGCGATCATTCAACGATCCCTACGTTCGTTGTCTTGGTAAGCGGGAAGTGGCCTACGTCCTAAAATATATCAACGACGGCGAATATGGGAACCATTCTGGAAGAAGGTCTTTGTGTAATGAAACCAAGTGCCAGGGTTATTACTAACCTACCGTGCTCAATGACAGTGATGTTCTTATCAAACGATGCAATAAGTGCCAATGGCATTCTTTGGTAATCCATTAACCGACAGAACAACTATCAAGCATTAGATCCCCTTACCAGTTCATGAAATACTCAATGGACATCGTTGGTCCATTATCAAAGATGAGCAGCCAACGTAAATACCTACTTATTATCACTGATTATTTTACAAAGTGGGTTGAAGCAGAAGCATACGTGAATGTAAAGGATTCAGACATTGAAGGCTTTATTTAGAGAAACATAATCTGCAGGTGCGGTATGCCTCAAGAAATCATGACTGACAATGGGTCCCAATTCATCTCGGGCAACTTCAGTAAGTTCTGCAAGAGATGGAAGATCGAGCTCAGTTACTCCATTCCAAGGTACCCACAAAGCAACGGACAGGTCGAGGCAACAAATAAAACAATCGTATAGAACTTGAGAAAGAAATTGAAAGCTCGCAACGGGCAATGGGTAGACAAGTTCTACAGTGTTCTATGGGCTCATCGGACAACTCCCAGACGAGCAACTAGAGAATCCCTAGCATGATGGTCACTAAACCTATTTCGTAAATTGTTATCAATTCCTCGTCCTGGGCACTAAGAATCAAACTCTTCGTGCCAGCTCAAAGGACTTGTAATCAAGATGACCACTACCTAAGCATGTCTGACACACAATTCGATGTTCATTTGGTATCCTAAACGATTTGATTAAATAATCTGATTCATGATTATTCTTTACATCCATCATTCCTAAAGCCTGGACGATCGAACACATCGTTCCTACACAGCTTGCTAATCCGATGTTTGAATTTCAGAACGTTATGTGTAATTTGACATTCGTCATATCATATATAAATCGCAGAAAATGAAAATAAATTGAAATTAAATTTCAAATTTAGGGTTCTAAACCCAGTGTTTAAATAATTAGGGCACACGGTGCCCATCATTTAACAAAAAAATTTGGCACAAGCCAAAGAGTACAAAATATAATTTAATACTCTGCCGCCTTCTTGGACTTTGAGGGATCATCAATGTGTCCTTCAGAGGTAAAAGGCTCTACAACAGGGGGTCTGATCTCATTGGCATCAGCAGGTACAACTATAGTAAGATGTTCGATGCTCGTACTAGGGGCAGATGTTGGAGCTCTGGCTTCAGCATAGAACACCTCATACAGCTCACTCTCCTCTTCGACATCGACGTCGACAAAAAGGCCTTGCTTGTACTCCTTCAAATGCTTGTAGTGAGCCTTAAGTGTAGTCCTTTCATATTCACTGATGACGCGAGCAACGAGCTCCTTAATATCTGAATCCTTCTGTATCACAATTTCTCTTAGGGCATCATTCTCGACATTTGCCTTGCCTAACCTGTCGACCATTGCCTTCATCATCTCAGCCCTTTCCTTTGCTATTTGATTAAGAGCGCAAAGCTCTGTAATTAAGTCATTGACATTTGCTTTAACATCCTTGAACTTTTGTTTAATGTCGAGCAGCTTCTCCACACGTTTCTTATCGATTACCTCGAGCTCTTTAATTTGTTCCCTCCGTTTGATAGCCTTGTCAGTGGAATGATAGATCAGTCTCATTCCCCTTAGAATAAATTGCAAAACAACAAGGTTAAGTGGTATGATTGGTTTATGAAAGCAAGGATTAGTTGGTAAGGCTAACATACCTTCAAACTATCCCATGAGAAATCATCTAGATGGCTTTGTATTCGGCGTTCATTCACTGTGTCCAATCAACGGCGGTCAGTAACTGATGCATAATCTGAACGCTGAGTTTCTTACTTTGAAGGAGGCTCGTCCCGGGAGGCAAGTTCACCTCCACATTTACTTCCTCCACCTAAGTCAAGTAAGGCTTGACATTCGTTTCAAGAACAATTTCCTTCGCTGTCTCCTTCTTCTTTACCAATGCCTTCCTCTTGGGCTTTTCCCCCACCCTATGTTTTTTCAGTCAAGTGCTTGAGCGGCCTTGGTTGCCTTCGGAGCAGTTACCGCCTTTACATCCTCTTTCTTCGCCCTTTTCCTTGTGAGTAATTCTTTCGGGGAGGGAAAATCAATCTTCATCATGTCTAAGGCTAACTCTGTGATCAAAGCCTCTTCATCAAATAGTGGCTCGATGAACAGCAGAGTGCAGAAGAGTCTCCTCAATGCTCCTCTGGTCACGAATGGCCAATCAACCTAGGAAGGAATCCGTTTAATTATACCTGATTGGATCACAACAAAGTCCTTCCAAAGGTTCGACAATCTTAACCTATTGGGAACATTAATTTCTTCCCACTCTCAATTAGGCTGAGCGAGCAGTTGCTTGAGCTTTGTTTCAAACAAAAGTGCCTTCGATAGGGGCTTCTTTAGCTCCTTACCTGTAACACAAAAGGACATTGTTTAGCATCGACATTCCAGTAACATACGTAGGTTCTTTCTCTTAATGCTTTTCATTCGAGACTTACAAAGAAAACCCCATAAAAGGTAAAAAGCATTTGCTAATGCACCCAATGAATTTTCATTCACATGCATGAAAAAATATCAATCTTGCCAATATATATCGGCATTTTCATTTCACCGACTACCTGTCTTTTTCACCTCAGGTATATCGAGTAACAGCATTAGTCTTTCGAGTTCTCCTATGGGTAGTAAAGGGCAAGGAAATCATCTACTGTTAATTCGATGCCTACCTCGTTTGCTATCACTATCAAACTCAGAAAAACTCTTATCCTGTTTGGCATTAGGTGAGGAATCGCAAGCTAGTAATGATGCATGCTTTGAATAAAGAGGGGATGGATCGGAAGTCGAAGTCCGCATTCAAAATATATCGTATACATGTAGATCCAACCCTCCGATACAGTGTCCACATGTTCGTTGGCGAAAAGAAGGAAAAGTTGGAAATCGTTTGGGAACCTATATCTGTAATACCCCGAATTTTTATGACTCCTGATTTCCTTCGAAACAAGGAAAAGTTAAGATTGAAACATGTATGACGATATAAAACTGATGATATGAGTTAAATATCAGTAAATATTTGAGTTCTCATTTAATTAATTATAAGACTCAATAAATAGTTACTTAGTCATATATAGGGTTTTTTGTGATAAAGGCATCACAAAAATTCATGATTTTATATTGTCAAAGTTTAACCGGAAAAGTCAAAGTTTGACCAGAAAAGTCAAAGGTTGACCATAGAGGTCAAAGGTATGACGGTACTGTGATACAATAAGCAGTATGAAAAATATACTGCGAAAAACCGTCATTACAGACAAGATAGGAAGATTTAGATTCAAAACCACTATAGAAAAATCAAGCACACCAAGAAGGATATTAAGGGCAAAAAGGTTCCAAGAAATAAGAAAAATTTTTATACAGTCTGATTTTACACAGATAAATTTTGGACTGCAGTGCAGTATAAAAATACTGTGTATAAGTGATAACAGTATTGGAAATATCTGTGTAGCATAAAAATGGACTGCATATTGAGGAAAAAGCCAAACAAGGCCTAAAAGGTGGACACCTCATCAAGGATAATTATATAATTTTTGGAATTAAGAAAAGGTGGAAAGAAATTAAAAATTTATCCACCAAGCACCCTAGGATGGCCAGCAACATGTAGGGGTAAAATTACAAATATTTTGTCCTTAGGGGCTAAAATGTAATTTTTGAAAAATAGGTGATGTAAGCAAAGGTGATGTCATCAAGATGATGTCATAATGATGCAAGAACTTGCCAAGCAAGGGAGACTCACGGCTGACCCCATGTTGGGCCAAAATTGTAAATATTTTGTCCTTAGGGGTCAAAATGTAATTTTTGAAAAATAAGTGATGTAAGCATGATGAGGTAAGCATGATGATGTCATGATTTTGCTTGAAGAACAAGGCCATGGCCGGCCACGTGCCACTTGGAGGGCATTTATGCAAATATTTTTGCTTTAGGGGTTAAAATGTAATTTTTGAAAATAAAAATAAATCCAAAAATTAAGGATTTTTCACCTATAAATAGGTGAAGGGGGCAGCTGATTTTGCTCAGAAAAAAAAAATAAGGAAACACCCCAAAATTATGGCCAAAAAAAAAATTCTCTCTTCCTCCCCTAAAATCCGAAGCCAAAAAAGGAAAGGAAAAAAAAAGGGTGAGGAATGAGATGATCTAGAGAGTGACCAGACTTAGGTGAGGCAGCCGTTAAGGGGCTGAAAATTTTTGGAACCCATAGGCCAAGGAGAGGCCGGTTGTGGAGGAGATCAAAGGGAAAAAGTTTGGACCAATCCCAGGTTCAATCTTGGTGATTAAGTGAGGTAAAATCTCTTGATCCCTAAGCTTTTAATTTGAGCTTCAATTTGGAGATTTAAGTGTATTTCAAGCCTTGGATGTAAGAGTATAAGCTCATCCTATTTTATTGCCCTAGCTTAGAAATTGTGAGATATGTGCTTGATTAGGTTAAAGGTAGTTTGATTTTTGAGCTTGCATGATTATATGCATATGCTTGTGTGACGATTAGGGCTTGCATGCTAGATATATGATAAGTTGTATTGTGATACCTAGAATTTCATGTTGCCATTTTCCTTCTAAAAGAGGAATTATGAGCATATGTGACATGTTTACGGAAAAACTCAGTTAAGAGTTTTTCACACGTTTTACAAAGTCTTATAGCTCAATAAGACTCAAAACAGATTTTTAAGGTTAGAAAACGCCCTTTCAGGTCGAAAAGGACGAATTAGGACGAAGTTCCGAAAAAGTCAAAGTTTGACCGAAAAAGTCAACTTTGACCAAGAAAGTCAAAGTTTGACCATAAGTGGTCAACGGTTGACTCGACAATGAAAAATGATGCGGTATGAGAAAATACTGCAAAATATGTCAGTATGGGCGAGATAGCCCAAGTAGACAGTAGAAACACCCTAGAAATCAAGCATCCCTAGCATTAGTTAAGGTCAAGAATGACATATTTAGTCAAGAAGTCACCCAAGAGGACTAATCAAAGTCAAAGGGCAAAAATGTCAAAATTTTCACTTTTGGGGCAAAAGTGTAAATTTTGAAAAATATATGAAGTAAGTTAAATGACGTCGTTAGATGATGTCAATATAAGGTATTGAATTGCTTTGCAAGAAGAAATTAAGTACCAGCCACTTTTGGGGGTGAAAATGCAAAGATTTTGTCTTTCAGGGTAAAAATGTAAATTTGGAAAATATGTGATTCAAGGATGAGAAAATCACATAAAATTATGAAAAGAATGATATTTACATGGAAAGCAAGCATTATGGCCAATTTTGAAGTTTAGGGGCCTAAATGCAAAAAATTTTCACTTTTGGGACAAAAGTGTAAATTTTGGAAATTTGACGATATGAGCGTATAAAGTCACCGAGATGCTTATATCATAAAATAGGATGGGTGTGTTGATTTTTAGGACAATCGGACACCTAGAGGGCATTTTTGCAAGAATTTCCATTTTCTGGGGGCAAAAGTGTAATTTTAGAAAAGTTGTGAGGTAAGCCATGACATCAGCCATGACCTCAGCCATGACAGCTCACCAATCCAGCTGCTGCTGACCTGCTTCCAGCCGTCCACCATGGGGGAGAAAAATAAGAAAAATTGCAACTTTTGGGGTCAAAATGGAATTCCAAAAAGTTTGAAAAATGGTCTATAAATAGACCCATGAGATGTGCAGAAAAAAATAGAGAAACACAGCCATATTATGGCCATTTTTCTGCAGAAAAACCGTGAGCAAGAGGGAGAGAAGAACCAAGCCAAAAGTTGAAAAAATTTCATGTGTGAGCCACCCTAGGCATGCTCGGGTTTGGAGCATGGAGCAAGGAGCCAAAATTCTGGAATTTTGGGGCCAAAATCTGATCAGTGGCCGTGGGAAGAGAGGAGAGAAAAGTGGAGAAAATTTTCAGGCCAAACAATGGTGTGTGGCCGTGTGTAATGGAGAAGAAAACCAACCATGAAAGCCAAGGGATTTTGTGCTTGGTGGTGCATGGGTTTCGGCCATGGGTATGCAGAAATTTTGGAGAAGAATTTCATGGGTTTAGGGGCTGCTAAGGGTTCGGCTAAGGCAGCAAGAATCACCCAAGTTGGTGAAAAATTTTTGGGACAATTAGTGACCCAAAGCCGAGCATGAGTAGGCAGCCAAGGGGAGGTGGAAATTCAGTCCACAAACTCTAGCCAAAGTCAAGGGTAAGTTAAGATAAACCCTAGAATTTTGAAGTGAAATTTCCATGCAAGATTACATGGTTAATTATGGTTATGTGTATGTGTGCATGGCTGAAAATGGAGCCCTTTTGGTGGGGGAAATCCGGCTGCAAAGGGACAGCCAAGCAGCAGTGGGAGTTCGGCTCCCATAGGTGGAACCAATTTACGAAATTGGTGAGGTGAGAAACCCTAACCCTAAGTTATGATTCAAGCATTAAATTTGGGGAATTTAATGTGTATTTAAGCTTGGTTATGTAAGAGCTTGAGCTCATTAATTTTATGGTATGCCTAAACTAGGAGATGTGATGCTTGATTTAAGGGTGCATGGTTAGAAATTAGTATGCATGATTGTAGGATTATGTGCTATGTTTTATGATGCATGATTGTCTAGTTTGCATGGTTGTATGGTTGATTATGTCCCTGCCCTAAGTGCAGCCGAGTATGACTCATGTGCTAGGATGTTAGATTTAATTTTGGTTTGCTTTATGTGATACCGAATCTATGTTATGCAACCCTAGAACACATGCAAACCTAGGTTTAAGTAGTTCCGGTTTGGTTTGCATGACCACGTGGGGATAACATGTCAAAACATGTGGGACGTTAGTTAACATTGCATGTTGATGTTTTAGGCTCCCGAGTGATCGGTTGAGTTAGCTTCCGAAGTAGGACGCGTAAAAACAATTTAAACACGAAACTGGCAGGTTCGGTTTCAAGTCTGTCCAGTTTTCGTAAACGAAAAATAACAGGCCCTTAGAGGCCGAATTTGGGGAAACATTAAACATGAAAGTTGTCCGGAACAACTTTTTCTAGGGGGATGGGTGAGCCGTTTTTCAAAATAAGGCTCCAATGACCTTCAAAAATGCCAAAACCCGTGGCTAAACATTTAAGTTCCCAGACCCAGTTTCGTTTCAGGATCAGCCAGTTTCAACTCAAAACTAGTACGTTTCTAGGCCAAATTAGGATTTTCGTAAAACACGAAAGTTTTAGCATTTTTCGAGGACTAGAACTTTCATGAAGAAAACTTTTTCAGATAACGTACCGATTTTAAAACAAAAATTGTTTTACGAAGGGTGCTCAGGGAATCCGAAATCCCTGCACCACAAGTTTTATTAAGTGATTCTAGAAAATGGTTTTTCAACCTTAAACAAGTGTTTTGGCTATGAAAATCGTTCCAAAGACGGTTTTCAACCTCAAATGATTTTACGAAGCATAAATCCATGAGTTTGGGTTTTATGGTTTAAGTAAGGAATTTTTACAAGAAAAGTGATATTTTGGGATTTTATCCCTAAGTGTTTTCCAAGAAAGGAAATAAGAGTTTTTAAGCAAAGTTATAGTTCACGTTTAATTCACGTATGGTAATCGGGAGTTATGCCCGAGTTACCGGGTCAAGCCCGAGACCCGAGAGGTTGACCATAGAGGGTTGACCATAGTTGACCGAAGTTGACCAAGGTTGACTTTAGTTGACTTTTGGTTAACTCATAGCATAGAGTTAGGTTATCCTTACGGGTTATCCAAAGTAACCCAAAGGGATACCGTTAAGCTCAACTAAAGGGTTATCAGAAATAACTCGATAGTTTCATATTAAGATACGCAACCCTTAGAGGTTTAGTTTTGGCTTGACACGCCAGGTTACCGTTGGTAACCAAAATAGACGCTTTGCACGTAAGGGACATACAACCAAGGTCATGTAAACACATTGGTTAGTTTACCTGCATTTTCACGAGTTTAAGTAGAACCTGTCCTATGTTAAGCAGGAGAACCTGCAGCTGTACCAGGAAGTGGAACAACACTAGGAAGGGACAGTTAAGCAAGAACGTATGACGGAAAGGTAAATATAATTCCGCCTACGGCATGAACACATGTTAGTTGCATGAATAGGATGTCATGATTTATGATGATACGTAGTATGTCATGTAGTAGTATGTGTGAGATCTAGTTTTTCATGTAACTAGCTTCTGTAAAGACTTGAATGTAAATAGTACATGCAATTTCATGAGAAAGCTTGTTTCAGAGCTCTAATGTGTATTATGAGTTTTTATAGCTTAATAAAACTCAAAAATGACTGTTCGAAGAAGCAAATAGCCTTTTTGAACAAAAAGAAGTGAAACCGACTCGATTCCACAAAAGTCAAAATTTTGACCGAAAAAGTCAACCGTTGACCGAAAAGTCAAAGTTTGACCAAAATGGTCGAAATTATGACGGAGGAATTTTAAGATCTGCGTTTTATGAAAAATAATGCAGGAACTAATTTTTATGACTGTTAGAAACTAAAACCACCTTAGAAAAATCAAGCACGCCACAATAAGTCACGAGGCAGAAGGATTTGAGAAAAGATCTTCGATCCGATTTTTTTGACTGTAATTATGAAAAATCCAAACTGTAAAATAATTATTACAGTATTGGAATTTAAATTTTTACAATCAAAGTTTCAAGGTTTTTAATTAAATAAAACCCTAAATTTTTAAGATATCTCATAAAGAAATAATATTTTATTCTATGTGAGATGTGTTGGTCCAATAGCAAGATGACAAGTGGCCTTTGCCAACTCACCATGAGTTGTCTTGCACTCCTACAAGCTCCGGACACCTAGCATGCCACAAGCCCAAAAATTTGAAAATTTAGGGGTCAAAATCCTATTTTCAAAAGCTCTCAAAGTTGTCTATAAAAGGAGATGGGTTTCTCTATTCATTTTAATGAGAAAATGCAACTAAGTTCTTGCAAAATTCTAGCTCAAAAATCCGAGAGAAAGGGAGTGAGAGATCAGAAAAATTTTTCAAGTCCAAGCCAACCATCTTGCTTCGGGTAGCTAGGAAACCGAGTGGAAGAAAAAGAAAAAAATTTATGCAGCCAAGCAGCCCTTGTTGCCGTGGGTTTGGAGCAGGGGAAACACAAGAGAAAAACCAAATTTTGGGGTAAAAATTAGGGTTTGAGTTTCGGGTTTGTCTAGTGAGCAAGAGAGTGAGAATTGATCAAAGTTTTGGAGCTTGGTTCATGCTCCAAGCAGCCCTCGGGTTTGTGGGAGAAAAGAGAGAAAAAAATTCTAGATTTGGGGCTAAACTTTCTTGAGTAGCCGAGCAAGGAGAGGAGACCAAAAGGGAGCCAAAAATTTGATTTTTGGTGCATGTGGAGTGAGCAGCCGAACCCTTGAACCAAGTGGTGCAAGCAGTTTTTTTTCGGGTACCCAAACCCTAGCCGAAAGTCACTTCTTGGAAGGTAAAATTTTTAAAAGCTTTTTCACAAGTTTAAATGAGTTTTAAGCATGTGATTTATGTGTATTTTTATGCAAAATTTGTGTAAGAGCATAAGCTCCTATGTATGTTTTATTGGCTGCCTTAGATGTGCTTGTGTGCTTAGTGCTTGGTTAGGTTGATTCTAGGTGTGGTTTGGTTTAATTTCATGCTCATAATTTATGCTATGTGCTTGGTTGCTAGATTGGCATGTTAGGGTTTGAATTAGGTAATATGTCCCCAAATTAGGTTATTTAGTTTTGTGCATGTATGTTATGTTTTTATGAACCAAATGCATGATGGTGTGATGTATGCTAAGCTAGAAGATATGCAACCCTAGGATTAGTGAGTTCGGATTTTTGGGTTGCAAGGATCACATGGGCTGTATGATAGGGTTAAGGGACGTTAGATGCGCTGCATGTTTGATGACTATCTCCCGATGTGGGCGGTCGAGTTAGAACCCGCGACTTAGGACGTAACAATAAATGTAAGAACCAAAACTAGCTCTCGGGTTCCAGGGAGCAGTTTCGGTAAAACACGGATTACAGGCCTTTAGAGGCCGAATGGGCAAAAACTTAAAACACGAAAGTTGTAGACTAGGTTGTTTCCTAGCGGCCAAAGCGGCCAGTTTTCCAAAATAAGGCTCCAACAGCCTTCTTTTACAAGAAAACCCGATAGAGGTCTGTAAGACTCGGATTTATAAGTTAATCTCGTTTTCAATTAAAAACTGGTACCAATCGGTACAGAATCAGAAATTTTCAAAACACGAAAGTTTTAGAACTCTTCGAGGGCTAGAACTTTCGTGAAGGAAACATTTTCAAATTCAAAAGCGATTTTTAACTATAAACTGAAATGCCAAAACTGCGCAGGAATCCAAGAATTTCTGTGCAAGATTTTATAGACCCTTAATAGGAAAAACGTTTTTCACACTAAACACGTTGTTTCAAGTATGGAAACTGTCCCAAAAGCAGTTTCCGACCCCCAAATGTTTTATGAAATTATAAGGCAGGATTTACGAATTTTTACGAAAAAGTTGACAAGATAAAGTTTTAAAAGCTAAGTGTTTTATGAAGTAGGAATGGTAAGCTAAGATTTTTAAAGAAAATGGTTTCTAAGTTTAGATTTTCAAAGCAAATGGATTTTAAGCTAAGTGTTCAAAGCAATGTTAGGACGTATGATAACCGGGAAATTATACCCGAGTTATCGGGACTTAGTCCCAAATCCTAAAGTAAGCCGAATAGGGATTCACGTTAGAGATCACAAGGGTTAACCTTGGTTGACCCATAAGTTGTTGATCAAAGCTCAAGGGTTGGTGTTGATCTAACCCGACATGTTTATGAATGGGCTAAGTGTATGAAATGGATATCCAACGTATCTTTTTAGATCACGATATATGATCTATAAGACTACTAAGGTAGTCACCCTTATGTATGCATGGTTTATGTTAGGGGGGACATATCACCGAAAACCCACATGAACTAGATTAGAAATCTCATGTACGTCCTTCGATCGAGCAGGAGGGATTCTGCAATTAAAGCTCGAAGAGGAGTAAGACAAGCAGCACACGGATAGACGGTAAGTACAACACCGTCTACAGCATAAGCTACTAGTATATATTACTAGATGTCTATGATGTGTTATGTGCTATGTGTTAGTTAACATGTATGCAATATAATTATGTTATGTATTGATTATTATGCTAGGGCATAAATAATAGAATAAAAAGGTGACAACAGAATGTATGTTCACTATAGTAAGAATAAGTAAGTTAATAAGCGATGTGTCGTACCACCCACGCCAGGTTGGGTTGGACTGTGGATTGAGTTGGATAAGGTTTGGCCGCCCCAACCAATTCATAGTCGCGCGCCGGTTACGAACACACGAGGTAAGGGCCCATAATGAGTAGAGATAAGAAAGCATAACGTGGTCAATACTTGCTATGTGTATTTCCTGTTTATGCTATATTTTCTTTACGGCTTAAGAGTTGTACTTACTGAGCTCTAGCTCACTGTTTGAGTTTATGCTGTAGGTAAGGAACCAGCTATCTGAAAGTAATGCAAGATGGAGTAGCGAGCCAAGGGACTGTGAATGAGTGGATTATGGGTATCGCTACGTGTTTTGTGATTTTATGTAAATTATGAAATATTTTATATTAACTGGTAATTAATATACTAGTACGCAAAACAGTATTACTTTATGTTTATAGTGTTTTGTCAATGCTATAAAAAAAAAAAAAAAAATTTCCGCTGTGTTTTCAATCAATGTGTTTAAGTTTATATTATGAATGTATGTTAAGTAAGCAAGGTAACGGCCTACGCTAGGTGGGTCGTTACAAGAGTTGGTATCAGAGCGGTTCCCTTGCGACACGAATTCACAGTTACCTGACATCGCCTCCATCATTGCAAGTAAGTTTAGATTTCTTTCTTATATGCTATATGGTTTTTATGCAATAGTGTTTATGGTTATATTACGTGATATAGACGCGGTATCATGGACACGACGCAAGTGAAGAGGGATCGGGATGCTGTAGTTTCTTTCTACCGATCGCAGCCTCAGTACTTTGACAGCACCAGACGATCAGTATCGATCAGCATATGGCTTCATGATATGGAGCAGATCTTCATGATGTGTCACATCGAGGAGCACTTACAGGTCACCCTAGCCAGCCGATGTCTGATTGGTGATGCTAGGATATGGTGGGTTACATTAGGAGAGCCGCAGCTACCTAGCCGTACTTGGGCACATTTTCGTGCAGCCGTGGTGAGCCGATATGGTCCACTTCCAGCACGAGGAGCTGATGAGCCGATGCGTGATCCTGCGATATACAAGGACATGCGACTTACTCGCTATCAGATGATGTCACAGGATTGGCACGCCTATCCAGGGGAGACTATGGTCCACTATTGCTGGAGATTCCAGGAGACGATGCTTCCTTACATTCCCCAGGATATACCAGAGCCCGAGTTACAGGCGTTGATGCTCCTACGTAACGGAGTACCGACACACATCAGACAGTTTGTACCCTCACCCCGCCGTGAGATGACCGTTGGTAGCTTCACCGATGACATACTAGCAGCAGAGACGATAGCCCAGACCGTACCTGCCGCTGATCATGCAGATGAGGCCCAGGATCCCGTTGCTGATGACGCTGGAGATGAGGATCCGCAGTATGAGGTAGGGCCCGAGGATCCGCAGTACGAGGTCGGACCCGAGGAGCCAGTACCGGAGATGCCTGCCCAAGAGGCAGAGGACCCGATGGACGCGGAGAACACTTCTGATGACGATGTCGTACCGATAGATCCACCGGAGCAGGAAGACCCTCCCGTTGTCGACATTTCCAGTGACGATGAGGATGATATGGATGACGAGGATGATCCTGAGGAGTTTCCACTTGACGATCCCGACGAGCCAGCGGATGATGACGCACCTGCACCTGTAGTAGTCCTTTCCGATACAGATACGTCCGCGAGCACCCTCGACGACACCGGTTAGACTAGGGCCGATTTCGCGTTTTGTTTTTCTTTTGTAGGACGATTATAGTATATGTATTCGGATATTAGGTTGTACATATATGTAGGATGAGAAAGTGTTAGACACTTCCATCCGAAGTTCTGCCCGTAAATATGTAAATATGTACAGTATGATGTATTTTGAAGTATATAAGGTATGATGATGTACTTTTGCTTATTGTACAAAAAGAGACCGTGTGTTCACGGGATATATGAAAGTTATGTTATGATGTCACATGTTATGTTAAGTATGTATGAAGTATGATGATATGATTATGTTATGTTATGTTATGATATGATATGTATGCTGATGTGATGATATGTATGAAATGTATGATAAGTTTATTAGCTTATGATAATGCCTGTTTCCGATAGTAGGAATATAAGCATGGTACGAACAAGAGGAAACGCAGCCGCAGATCCGCCCCAGCCGGATCTAGTGACTCTTATGACGAACTTGCAACAGCAAATGCTGCAGCAACAACAAGAAATGGCTAGATTCCGCGAACAGTTAGAACGTATGAATCCAGCACCCCCAGCCAAGAAGCTCCACAGCCAGTGCCCCCAGTGGTACCTCAGGTACCCAATGTTCAACCGGAAGTCCCTCCGTATGTTCCAATGGCACCAGCTGCCATGCCAGTAGATCCGCCAGCAATACGTGAAGACCTGCTGTATGAACGTTTCAGAAGGATGAAGGCACCCGAGTTTGAGGGGCCTACAGATCCAATGGCCGCGGATAATTGGCTTATAGACATCCAGGTCATTTTAGACTTCATGAGGCTGACAGAGCAGGAGAAGGTACTATGCGCTTCCTTCGCTCTTAAGAAGGACGCGAGACATTGGTGGATTACAGTACAGATGCGGAGAGATGTTACTGCTATGTCCTGGCAAGACTTTGAGTACGAGTTCCGCTCGATGTACTACAACAGAGAAGTCCTTGCCGTACAACAGGACGAGTTTATAAACTTCCGACAGGGATCTATGACAGTTCTGGACGCAATCAGAAGATTCGAGCAACTGGCTCGCTTATGTCCAAAACTGGTACCGAATGAAGAGGAGAAGGTGCGACTAATGATGAGGATGTTCCGCACAGACATTGCGAAGCAAGTCAGTGCCGGCAGTAGTCCACCTGAAACAGTGTCAGACTGTGTCAGCAGAGCCGTCAGAGCAGAGTACTGGATTAATCGGGACAAGGAAGCTAGAGCCCAGATTTTCAAGTCCAGGAAGGAAGAGAAGTCTGCTGCAAAGTCGACACAACCTCGACAGAATACAGAAGCAAGTAATAAAGGACAAGCAAGCAACCCCGGTCAGAGTCCCAAGCAATCTGGGAAGAACAAACGGAAGGGGAATTTTAACAACCAGGGGCAACAGAAAAATTTCCAACAGAAGAGGAGTAACCGGGGAAATGATGGCAACAATGTCACCTACCCTACATGTGAGACTTGTGGGAAGAAACACCCAGGAGTCTGTAGGAAGGGATCCAACGCTTGCTACATCTGTGGTAAAGAGGGACATTTTGCGAAGAATTGCCCTCAGAATAATCAGCAACCGCAGTATCAAAACCCGCAGCCACAGTACCAGAATCACAACTCCAACCAACGGCAGATACACGCAGTACAAGCTAGATTGGAAGGACCTGCGACAGTAATAGGCAGACTGGAAGCCCCAGAACCCCAAGCCAGGATCTATGCCTACACGAAGGGAGATGCAGAAGCTGGAACATCACATGTGGTGACAGGTCAGATTTCTATCGCCACTTATGATGTGATTGCACTATTCGATTCTGGCGCTACGCATTCGTTCATATCCTTGGAACTTGCTCAGAAGTTAGGAGACAGTGTTAATAGGATAGGACAACCCTTCAGTGCTTCTTTACCATCTGGTGAAATTTTGTGGTCCAATTCTTGGATCCAAAATGTTCCTGTTATCATCAATGGCAGAGAATTAGCTGTAGATCTCATCGCAATCAAACTCCATGATTTCGATGTGATCTTGGGGATGGATTTCTTAGGCAGACACGACGCTAGGATTGACTGCCGAAGACGCCGGATAACGTTCAACCTAGGCGAGAAGGATGAGTTTAACTTCCATGGGCAATCTCGGAATTCCACCACTAAGCTTGTATCAGCTGTAAAAGCCTGGAAGATGTTAGCTAGTGGATGTCAAGGATATCTAGCGAACATGGTGGATAAGAAGCAAGAAAAGGAGTTGATGCCTGAAGACGTTCCCATTATCAGGGAATATGTGGACGTGTTTCCAGAAGAATTACCAGGACTGCCGCCAGAACGTGAGATTTCGTTCGAAATTGAGCTACTACCAGGAGTGGCACCGGTATCGAAGGCACCGTACAGAATGGCACCTGCAGAACTCAGGGAGCGATAGTATTTTCAAAGATTGACTTGCGATCAGGCTATCATCAACTTCAGATCAAGGAGTCAGATGTGTCCAAGACAGCTTTCAGAACGCGTTATGGGCACTACGAATTCTTGGTCATGCCCTTTGGGCTAACCAATGCCCCAGCAGCCTTCATGGATTTAATGAACCGAGTGTTTAAGGACTTCCTGGACAAATTCGTGATCGTCTTCATTGATGACATTCTGATCTACTCGAGGTCCCAGGAGGAGCATGAGCAACACTTGAGGCTGGTACTGGAAATGTTGAGACAACACCAGCTGTATGCTAAATTCACGAAATGTGAATTTTGGCTAGAAAAAGTTCACTTTTTGGGGCACGTGGTGACAAATGAAGGAATTTCTGTAGACCCAACAAAAGTGGAAGCAGTTAGCTCGTGGCCAGCACCCAGGAACGTCACAGAGATTAGAAGTTTTCTTGGGTTAGCAGGGTACTATAGAAGATTCGTTGAAGGATTTTCGAAGATAGCAGCACCTCTTACAGCTCTCACTCGAAAGGAGAAGAAGTACGAGTGGACGCAGAAATGTGAAGAGAATTTCCAGGAGCTTAAGAGAAAATTGACAAGTGCACCTGTGCTGATAATTCCTGATGTAGAAGCAGGAAATTTCGTGATTTACAGTGACGCTTCTAAAAATGGATTAGGAGCTGTCTTGATGCAAAATGGGAAGGTAGTTGCCTACGCGTCGCGTCAATTGAAGAATCATGAAAGGAACTACCCTACTCATGATATGGAGCTAGCAGCAGTGGTCTTCGCCCTCAAGATATGGAGACACTATCTGTATGGGAATAAATGTGAAATTTACACCGACCATCAGAGCCTCAAGTATATTTTTACTCAGAAGGAGTTAAATATGAGGCAAAGACGGTGGTTGGAACTCGTAAAGGATTATGATTGCGAAATCCTCTACCACCCTGGAAAAGCTAACAAGGTAGCAGATGCATTAAGTAGGAAGTCAGTAGCCACGCTGATGTCCATTGAAGCACTTCCTAAGCCTCTACAGAAGGAGATCGCTGATTTCAACATTGAAGTAATAACAGGAAGGTTATCTTCGCTTACCTTAAAGTCTGATCTGCTGGACTTCATTAAGGCCCATCAAGAAAATGACTCTTCTTTGCTGAAGGCTCGTTTGTTTAGTGAGAAGGGCACAGAGTTCAAAACTTCCGATGATGGTATACTCCACTTCAAAGGGAGGATTTGTGTTCCAAACGTGAAGGGTTTGAAGGAACGCATAATGACAGAGGCACACCAAACGCCATATTCCGTACATCCAGGAGCTACCAAGATGTACAAGGATCTCAGGGAGACCTACTGGTGGCCGAACATGAAGAACCAAGTGGCAGAATTTGTGTCAAAATGCCTAACTTGTCAGAAAGTTAAGGCTGAACACCGGCATCCGGGAGGAGAATTACAGAAAATAGAGCTTCCGGAGTGGAAATGGGAGCAGATTACGATGGATTTTGTAGTCGGACTGCCCAGAACTACGAGTGGAAACGACACGATTTGGGTTGTAGTAGATCGTTTGACCAAATCAGCCCACTTCGTTGCGATTAAAGCTACCCACTCAGTGGAAAGATTGGCGCAAATTTATGTAGCTCAAATCGTCAAGTTACATGGAATTCCAAAATCAATCATTTCGGACCGTGATGGGCGTTTCACTTCACGATTTTGGATGAGCGTACACGCTGCCATGGGATCAAGATTGAAGTTTAGCACAGCATTTTCACCCCAAACGGATGGTCAGTCAGAGAAGAACTATCCAGACTTTGGAGGATATGTTGAGGTCGTGCGTCCTAGATTTCAAGGAAATTGGGATGAAAAGCTACCACTGATCGAATTTTCCTACAACAACAGCTATCATGCCTCAATTGGAATGGCTCCATTTGAAGCGTTGTATGGACGAAAGTGTTAGATCGCCAGTTCACTGGCAAGAAGTCGGACAAAAGCAGTTGCAAACGACGGACTTCATTGAAAAGACCTCCGAAATATTCAGAAGATTAAGCAGAGACTCGACGTAGCCTTTAGCCGACAGAAAAGCTATGCGGACAAGCGTCGACGACCATTAGAATTTCAAGTTGGTGATGCTGTTTTCATCAAAATTGCTCCTATGAAGGGAGTAATGCGATTTGGCAAGAAAGGAAAGCTCAGTCCACGGTATACGGGACCGTTCGAAATCCTCAAGAGGATTGGAAAAGTTGCGTATAAGCTCGCCTTGCCGCCAGAGTTAGCTTCTATGCATGATGTTTTCCATGTGTCAATGCTCAAGAAGTATGTTCCAGATCCTTCCCACGTGCTTAGCCAAGAACCAGTGGAGGTTCAGAACGGATTTAACCTACGAAGAAAAGCCTGTACGAATTCTCGACAGAGAAGATAAGGTCTTAAGGAATAGAATTATTCCTATGGTCAAGTTTTATGGCGAAACCATAGTGTTGAAGAAGCAACATGGGAACTAGAGATGCAATGATGAAGAACTACCCCGAGTTGTTCTAATTTTCGAGGACGAAAATTTTTAAGGAGGGTAGATTGTGAGATCTAGTTTTTCATGTAACTAGCTTCTGTAAAGAATTGAATGTAAATAGTACATGCAATTTCATGAAAAGCTTGTTTCAGAGCTCTAATGTGTTTATGAGTTTTTATAGCTTAATAAAACTCAAAAATGACTGTTCGAAGAAGCAAATAGCCTTTTTGAACAAAAGAAGTGAAACGACTCGATTCCACAAAAGTCAAAATTTTGACCAAAAAAGTCAACTGTTGACCGAAAAGTCAAAGTTGACCAAAATGGCGAAATTATGACGGAGGAATTTTAAGATCTGCGTTTTATGAAAAATAATGCAGGAACTAATTTTTATGACAGTTAGAAACTAAAACCACCTTAGAAAAATCAAGCACGCCACATAAGTCACGAGGCAGAAGGATTTGAGAAAAGATCTTCGATCCGATTTTTTTGACTGTAATTATGAAAAATCCAAACTGTAAAATAATTATTACAGTATTGGAATTTAAATTTTTACAATCAAAGTTTCAAGGTTTTTAATTATAAAACCCTAAATTTTTAAGATATCTCAAAAGAAATAATATTTTATTCTATGTGAGATGTGTTGGACCAATCACAAGAGACAAGTGGCCTTGCCAACTCACCATGAGTTGTCTTGCACTCCTAAAGCTCCGGACACCTAGCATGCCACAAGCCAAAAATTTGAAAATTTTGGGGTCAAAATCCTATTTCAAAAGCTCTCAAGTTGTCTATAAAAGGGTGGTTTCTATTCATTTTAATGAGAAAATGCAACTAAGTTCTTGCAAAATTCAGCTCAAAAATCCGAGAGAAAGGGAGTGAGAGATCAGAAAATTTTTCAAGTCCAAGCCAACCATCTTGCTTCGGGTAGCTAGGAAACCGAGTGGAAGAAAAGAAAAATTTTGCAGCAAGCAGCCCTTGTTGCCGTGGGTTTGGAGCAGGGGAAACACAAGAGAAAAACCAAATTTTGGGGTAAAAATTAGGGTTTGAGTTTCGGGTTTGACTAGTGAGCAAGAGAGTGAGAATTGATCAAAGTTTTGGAGCTTGGTTCATGCTCCAAGCAGCCCTCGGGTTTGTGGGAGAAAAGAGAGAAAAAAATTCGGATTTGGGGCTAAACTTTCTTGAGTAGCCGAGCAAGGAGAGGAGACCAAAAGGGAGCCAAAAATTTGATTTTTGGTGCATGTGGAGTGAGCAGCCGAACCCTTGAACCAAGTGGTGCAAGCAGTTTTTTTTCGGGTACCCAAACCCTAGCCGAAAGTCACTTCTTGGAAGGTAAAATTTTTAAAAGCTTTTTCACAAGTTTAAATGAGTTTTAAGCATGTGATTTATGTGTATTTTTATGCAAAATTTGTGTAAGAGCATAAGCTCCTATGTATGTTTTATTGGCTGCCTTAGATGTGCTTGTGTGCTTAGTGCTTGGTTAGGTTGATTCTAGGTGTGGTTTGGTTTAATTTCATGCTCATAATTTATGCTATGTGCTTGGTTGCTAGATTGGCATGTTAGGGTTTGAATTAGGTAATATGTCCCCAAATTAGGTTATTTAGTTTTGTGCATGTATGTTATGTTTTTATGAACCAAATGTATGATGGTGTGATGTATGCTAAGCTAGAAGATATGCAACCCTAGGATTAGTGAGTTCGGATTTTTGGGTTGCAAGGATCACATGGGCTGTATGATAGGGTTAAGGGACGATTAGATGCGCTACATGTTTGATGACTATCTCCCGATGTGGGCGGTCGAGTTAGAACCCGCGACTTAGGACGTAACAATAAATGTAAGAACCAAAACTAGCTCTCGGGTTCCAGGGAGCTGTTTCGGTAAAACACGGATTACAGGCCTTTAGAGGCCGAATGGGCAAAAACTTAAAACACGAAAGTTGTAGACTAGGTTGTTTCCTAGCGGCCAACGCGGCCAGTTTTCCAAAATAAGGCTCCAACAGCCTTCTTTTACAAGAAAACCCGATAGAGGTCTGTAAGACTCGGATTTATAAGTTAACTTCGTTTTCGATTAAAAACTGGTACCAATCGGTACAGAATCAGAAATTTTTCAAAACACGAAAGTTTTAGAACTCTTCGAGGGCTAGAACTTTCGTGAAGGAAACATTTTCAAATTCAAAAGCAATTTTTAACTATAAACTGAAATGCCAAAACTGCGCAGGAATCCAAGAATTTCTGTGCAAGATTTTATAGACCCTTAATAGGAAAAACGTTTTTCACACTAAACACGTTGTTTCAAGTATGGAAACTGTCCCAAAAGCAGTTTCCGACCCCTAAATGTTTTATGAAATTATAAGTCAGGATTTACGAATTTTTACGAAAAAGTTGACAAGATAAAGTTTTAAAAGCTAAGTGTTCTTATGAAGTAGGAATGGTAAGCTAAGATTTTTAAAGAAAATGGTTTCTAAGTTTAGATTTTCAAAGCAAATGGATTTTAAGCTAAGTGTTCAAAGCAATGTTAGGACGTATGATAACCGGGAAATTATACCCGAGTTATCGGGACTTAGGTCCCAAAATCCTAAAGTAAGCAGAATAGGGATTCACGTTAGAGATCACAAGGGTTAACCTTGGTTGACCCATAAGTTGTTGATCAAAGCTCAAGGGTTGGTGTTGATCTAACCCGACATGTTTATGAACGGGCTAAGAGTATGAAATGGATATCCAACGTATCTTTATAGATCACGATATATGATCTATAAGACTACTAAGGTAGTCACCCTTACGTATGCATGGTTTTATGTTTTAGGGGGGACATATCACCGAAAACCCACATGAACTAGATTAGAAATCTCATGTACGTCCTTCGATCGAGCAGGAGGGATTCTGCAATTAAAGCTCGAAGAGGAGTAAGACAAGCAGCACACGGATAGACGGTAAGTACAACACCGTCTACAGCATAAGCTACTAGTATATATTACTAGATGTCTATGATGTGTTATGTGCTATGTGTTAGTTAACATGTATGCAATATAATTATGTTATGTATATGATTATTATGCTAGGGCATAAATAATAGAATAAAAAAGGTGACAACAGAATGTATGTTCACTTATAGTAAGAATAAGTAAGTTAATAAGCGATGTGTCGTACCACCCACGCCAGGTTGGGTTGGACTGTGGATTGAGTTGGATAAGGTTTGGCCGCCCCAACCAATTCATAGTCGCGCGCCGATTACGAACACACGAGGTAAGGGCCCATAATGAATAGAGATAAGAAAGCATAACGTGGTCAATACTTGCTATGTGTATTTCCTGTTTATGCTATATTTTCTTTACGGCTTAAGAGTTGTACTTACTGAGCTCTAGCTCACTGTTTGAGTTTATGCTGTAGGTAAGGAGCCAGCTATCTGAAAGTAATGCAAGATGGAGTAGCGAGCCAAGGGACTGTGAATGAGTGGATTATGGGTATCGCTACGTGTTTTGTGATTTTATGTAAATTATGAAATATTTTATATTAACTGGTAATTAATATACTAGTACGCAAAAACAGTCTTACTTTATGTTTATAGTGTTTTGTCAATGCTATAAAAAAAAAAAAAAAAATTTCCGCTGTGTTTTCAATCAATGTGTTTAAGTTTATATTATGAATGTATGTTAAGTAAGCAAGGTAACGGCCTACGCTAGGTGGGTCGTTACAGTATGTTCATGTTATGTATGTTCATGTTATGTATGCATGTTATGTATGTTCATGTTATGTATGCATGTTATGTATGTTCATGTTATGTCAATGCATGTTTATGTTTTATGTTAGATATTGTGGCATCACGAAGCATGTCCACTATTAATAAGTCAGATGGTAAGATATGAGTTAAAATTAGTAGGACATGTTGTGTTGTACTGACGTTGCCTCCGTGGTAAGTTAAAACGGCACGTTCCACGGTTTGACTTGATATGGAAGGGCTGCCTCCACTACTCCATGTTAAGCTTTGTGCTTCATGGTTTAAGTTGGTATGGTCGGACCGCCTTCAATCACTCCATG
>JAINRI010000733.1:0-19297 GCA_025413485.1 Ficus microcarpa
TCCATTTTGAGTCGAAAAACTCCTTCCGGATCACGATTGGACGTATTCTCTATATCTACTCCATTTTCTAAAGCCTATAAGCATTCCTTAGTGAGAGAAAATTAGTCGGCTCAAAATTTCTAGAAATTTAAATCATTAAATCTTGCTCTAAATAGTATTTTCAATGGTCCCTTTAAGTCGAAAAATACCTTCCGGATGGTGATTTAATGGTACTCAAAATATTTGATGGCTATAGCCTACTCCGTCGAGCAAAAATGGGTATGTATCAATTCCAAAGCCTATAGCCTTCTCTCGCAACAGAAAATTTTTCTGTCTCAAAATTTCTACAACTTTGGACCATTAAAAGATGCTTTCAACATAATTCTAACGATCCATTTTGAGTCAAAAAACTCCTTCCGGATCGCGATTGTGTAACGCCCCACCTAGCGTAGGTCGTTACCTTGCTTACTTAACATACATTCGTAAAATAACTTAAACACATTGTTTGAAAAACACAGCGGAAATTTTTTTTTTTTTTTTTTTTTATAGCATTGACAAAACACTATAAACATAAAGTCATACTGTTTTGCATACTAGATATTATTATTACCGGTTAATATAAAATATTTCATAAAATCACAAAACACGTAGCGATACCCATAATCCACTCATTCACAGTCCCTTGGCTCGCTACTCCACCTTGCATCTTTTTCATATAGCTGGTTCCTTACCTACAGCATAAACTCAAACCGTGAGCTAAAGCTCAGTAAGTACAACTCTTAAGCCGTAAAGAAAATATAGCATAAACAGGAAATACACATAGCAAGTATTGACCATGTTATGCTTTCTTATCTCTACTCATTATGGGCCCTTACCTCGTGTGTTCGTAACCGGCGCGCGACTATGAATTGGTTGGGGCGGCCAAACCTTATCCAACTCAATCCACAGTCCAACCCAACCTGGCGTGGGTGGTACGACACATCGCTTATTAACTTACTTATTCTTACTTTAAGTGAACATACATTCGTTGTCACCTTTTTGATTCTATTATTTATGCCCTAGCATAATAATCAGATTCATAACATAACTATATTGCATACATGTTAACTAACACATAGCACATAACACATCATAGACATCTAGTAATATATACTAGTAGCTTATGCTGTAGACGGTGTTGTACTTACCGTCTATCCTTGTGCTGCTTGTCTTACTCCTCCTCGAGCTTTAATTGCAGAATCCCTCCTGCTCGATCGAAGGACGTACTGAGATTTCTAATCTATATCATGTGGGTTTTTCGGTGATATGTCCCCCCTAACATAAACCATGCATACATAAGGGTGACTACCTTAGTAGTCTTATAGATCATACATCGTGATCTAAAAAGATACGTTGGATATCCATTTCATACACTTAGCCCATTAAACATGGGTTAGATTAACATCAACCCTTGAGCTTTGATCAACAATTTATGGGTCAACCAAGGTTAACCCTTGTGATCCTTAACGTGAATCCCTATTCGGCTTACTTGAGATTGTGGGACTAAGTCCCGATAACTCGGGTATAGATTCCCGGTTATCATGCGTCTTAACATTTCTTGAACACTTAGCTTAAAATCCATTTGCTTTGAAAACCTTAACTTAGAAACATTTTCTTTAAAAACCTTAACTTATCATTCTTGCTTCATAAAAACACTTAGCTTTTAAAACTTAATCTTATCAACTTTTTCGTAAAAATTCGTAATCCTGCCTTATAATTTCATAAAACATTTGGGGTCGGAAACTGCTTTTGGGACAGTTTCCATACTTGAAATAACGTGATTAGCTCGAAAAACGTTTTTCCTAAAGGGTTCTATAAAATCATGCACAGAAACTCTTGAATTCCTGCGCAGTTTTGGCATTTCATTTTATAGTTAAAAATCGCTTTCGAATTTGAAAATGTTTTCTTCACGAAAGTTCTAGCCCTCAAAGAGTTCTAAAACTTTCATGTTTTGAGAAATTTCTGATTCTGTACCGATTGGTACCAGTTTTAATTGAAAACGAGATTAACTTTGAAAACCGAGTCTTACAGACCTCTATCGGGTTTCCTTGAAAAAGAAGGCTGTTGGAGCCTTATTTTGGAAAACTGGCCGCGTTGGCCGCTAGGAAACAACCTAGTCTACAACTTTCGTGTTTTAACTTTTTGCCCATTCGGCCTCTAAAGGCCTGTAATCCGTGTTTTACCGAAACAGCTCCCTGGAACCCGAGAGCATGTTTTGGTTCTTACATTTCTTGTTACGTCCTAAGTCGCGGGTTCTAACTCGACCGCCCACATCGGGAGATAATCATCAAACATGCAGCGCATTCTAACGTCCCTTAACCCTATCATACAGCCCATGTGATCTTTGCAACCCAAAAAATCCGAACCTATCCTAGGGTTGCATATCCACTATTACATACATCACACCATTCATGCATTTGGTTCATAAAAACATCACATACATGCACAAAATTACTTAACCTAATTTGGGGACATATACCTAATCAAACCCTAACATGCCAATCTAGCATATCAAGCACATAGCAAATTTATGAGCATAAACATAAACCAAACCACACCTAGAATCAACCTAACCAAACACTAAGCACACAAGCACACATAAGGCAGCCATCAAAACACAATAGGAGCTTATGCTCTTACACAATTTTGCATGAAATACACGTAAATCACATGCTTAAAAACTCATTTAAACTTGTGAAAAGCTTTTAAAAATTTTACCTCACAAGATGGGACTTTCGGCTTAGGGTTTGGTACCCGAAAAATCTGGTTGCACCTTTGGTTCAAGGGTTCGGCTGCTCACTCCCCACGCACCAAAAATCAGATTTTTGGTTCCTTTGGTCTCCTCACCTTGCTCGGCTACTCAAGAAAGCTAGCCCCAAATCTGAATTTTTTTCTCTCTTTTCTCACTCAAACCCGAAGGCTGCTTGGAGTGAAATCAAGCTCCAAAACTTTGCAAAACTCACTCCTTGCTCACCAATCAAACCCGAACCTAAACCCTAATTTCTACCCCAAAATTTTGGTTTTCCCTTGTGTTTCCCCTGCTCCAAACCCACGGCAACAAGGCTGTTTGGCTGCAGAAAAATTTTTCTTTTCTCTCCACTCGGTTTCCTAGCTACCCGAAGCAAGAGATGGCTTGGACTTGAAAAATTTTTCTGATCACTCTCTCCCTTTCTCTCGGATTTTTGAGCTGAAAATTTCAAGAGTTTGGCTGCATTTTTCTTTAAAATGAATAGAAAATCAGCCCCCTTTTATAGACAACTTGGAGGACTTTTGAAATAGAAATTTGACCCAAAATTTGCAAATTTTGGACTTCTTGCATGCTAGGTGTCGAACTTTGGAGGGTGCAAGACAACTCATGGTGAGTTGGCAGGCTAGGTGTCCTCTTGTGATTGGTCCAACACATCTCACTTTGAATAAAATATAATTTCTTTGTGAGATATCTTAAAATTTAGGGCTTGTTTGGATAAAAATCTTTGAAACTTTGACTGTAAAAATTTAAATTCCAATACTGTAATAATTATTTTACAGTTTGGATTTTTCATAATTTCAGTCAAAAAAAATCGGATTGAAGATCTTTTCTCAAATCCTTCTGCCTCGTGACTTACTGTGGCGTGCTTGATTTTTCTAAGGTGGTTTTAGTTTCTAACTGTCATAAAAATTAGTTCCTGCATTATTTTTCGTAAAACGCAGATCTTAAAATTCCTCGTCATAATTTCGGCCATTTTGGTCCAACTTTGACTTTTCGGTCAACAGTTGACTTTTTCGGTCAAAATTTTGACTTTTGTGGAATGAGTCGTTTCACTTCTTATTGTTCAAAAAGGCTATTTGCTTCTTCGAACAGTCATTTTTGAGTTTTATTAAGCTATAAAAACTCATAACACATTAGAGCTCTGAAACAAGCTTTTTCATGAAATTGCATGTACTATTTACATTCAAGTTTTACAGAAGCTAGTCACATGAAAAACTAGATCTCACAATCTACCCTCCTTAAAAATTTTCGTCCTCGAAAATTAGAACAACTCGGGTAGTTCTTCTTCATAGCATCCTCTAGTTCCCATGTTGCTTCTTCAACACTATGGTTTCGCCATAAACCTTGACCATAGGAATAATTCTATTCCTTAGGACCTTATCTTCTCTATCAAGAATTCGTACAGGCTTCTCTTCGTAGGTTAAATCCGTCTGAACCTCCACTGGTTCTTGACTAAGCACGTGTGAAGGATCTGGAACATACTTCTTGAGCATTGAAACGTGAAAACATCGTGCATGGAAGCTAATTCTGGCGGCAAGGCGAGCTTATACGCAACCTTTCCAATCCTCTTGAGGATTTCGAATGGTCCCGTATACCTTGGACTGAGCTTTCCTTTCTTGCCAAATCGCATCACTCCCTTCATTGGAGCAATTTTGATGAAAACAGCATCACCAACTTGAAATTCTAATGGTCGTCGACGTTTGTCCGCATAGCTTTTCTGTCGGCTAAAGGCTACGTCGAGTCTCTGCTTAATCTTCTGAATATCTTCGGAGGTCTTTTCAATGAAGTCCGTCGTTTGCAACTGCTTTTGTCCGACTTCTTGCCAGTGAACTGGCGATCTACATTTTCGTCCATACAACGCTTCAAATGGAGCCATTCCAATTGAGGCATGATAGCTGTTGTTGTAGGAAAATTCGATCAGTGGTAGCTTTTCATCCAATTTCCTTGAAATCTAGGACGCACGATCTCAACATATCCTCCAAAGTCTGGATAGTTCTCTCTGACTGACCATCCGTTTGAGGTGAAATGCTGTGCTAAACTTTAATCTTGCCCATGGCTGCGTGTACGCTCATCCAAAATCGTGACGTGAAACGTCCATCGCGGTCTGAAATGATTGATTTTGGAATTCCATGAATCTGACGATTTGTGCTACATAAATCTGCGCCAATCTTTCCACTGAGTGGGTAGCTTTAATCGCAACGAAGTGGGCTGACTTGGTCAAACGATCTACTACAACCCAAATCGTGTCGTTTCCACTCGTAGTTCTGGGCAGTCCGACTACAAAATCCATCGTAATCTGCTCCCATTTCCACTCCGGAAGTTCTATCTTCTGTAATTCTCCTCCCGGATGGCGGTGTTCAGCCTTAACTTTCTGACAAGTTAGGCATTTTGACACAAATTCTGCAACTTGGTTCTTCATATTCGGCCACCAGTAGGTCTCCCTGAGATCCTTGTACATCTTGGTAGCTCCTGGATGTACGGAATATGGCGTTTGGTGTGCCTCTGTCATTATGCGTTCCTTCAAACCTTCACGTTTGGAACACAAATCCTTCCTTTGAAGTGGAGTATACCATCGTCGGAAGTCTTGAACTCTGTGCCCTTCTCATTAAACAAACGAGCCTTCAGCAAAGAAGAGTCATTTTCTTGATGGGCCTTGATGAAGTCAGCAATCAGACTTTAAGTAAGCGAAGATAACCTTCCTGTTATTACTTCAATGTTGAAATCAGCGATTTCCTTCTGTAGAGGCTTAGGAAGTGCTTCAATGGACATCAGCGTGGCTACTGACTTCCTGCTTAATGCATCTGCTACCTTGTTAGCTTTTCCAGGGTGGTAGAGGATTTCACATCATAATCCTTTACGAGTTCCAACCACGTCTTTGCCTCATATTTAACTCCTTCTGAGTAAAAATATTTGAGACTCTGATGGTCGGTGTAGATTTCGCATTTATTCCCATACAGATAGTGTCTCCATATCTTGAGGGCGAATACCACTGCTGCTAGCTCCATATCATGAGTAGGGTAGTTCCTTTCATGATTCTTCAATTGACGCGACGCGTAGGCAACTACCTTCCCATTCTGCATCAAGACAGCTCCTAAACCATTTTTAGAAGCGTCACACTGTAAATCACGAAGTTTCCTGCTTCTACATCAGGAATTATCAGCACAGGTGCACTTGTAATTTCCTCTTAAGCTCCTGGAAATTCTCTTCACATTTCTGCGTCCACTCGTACTTCTTTCTCCTTTCGAGTGAGAGCTGTAAGAGGTGCTGCTATCTTCGAAAAGCCTTCGACGAATCTTCTATAGTACCCTGCTAACCCAAGAAAACTTCTAATCTCTGTGACGTTTCTGGGTGCTGGCCACGAGCTAACTGCTGCTTCCACTTTTGTTGGGTCTACAGAAATTCCTTCTTTCGTCACCACGTGCCCCAAAAAGTGAACTTTTTCTAGCCAAAATTCACATTTCGTGAATTTAGCATACAGCTGTGTTGTCTCAACATTTGCAGTACCAGCCTCAAGTGCTGCTCATGCTCTTCCTGGGACCTCGAGTAGATCAGAATGTCATCAATGAAGACGATCACGAATTTGTCCAGGAATTCCTTAAACACTCGATTCATCAAATCCATGAAGGCTGCTGGGGCATTGGTTAGCCCAAAGGGCATGACCAAGAATTCGTAGTGCCCATAACGCGTTCTGAAAGCTGTCTTGGACACATCTGACTCCTTGATCCGAAGTTGATGATAGCCTGATCGCAAATCAATCTTCGAGAACACTATCGCTCCCCTAAGCTGGTCGAACAGATCATCTATCCTTGGGAGAGGATATTTGTTCTTAATCGTGATCTTGTTCAACTCACGGTAATCGATGCACATACGGAGCGATCCATCTTTTTCTTTACAAACAAAACAGGTGCTCCCCACGGAGAGTGGCTCTGCTTGATAAACCCCTTATCTAAAAGCTCTTGTAACTGCATTTGAAGCTCCCTGAGTTCTGCAGGTGCCATTCTGTACGGTGCCTTCGATACCGGTGCTACTCCTGGTAGTAACTCGATTTCGAACGAGATCTCACGTTCTGGCGGCAGTCCTGGTAGTTCTTCTGGAAACACGTCCACATATTCTCTGATGATGGGAACGTCTTCTGGCCTTAACTCCTTTTCTTGCTTCTTATCCACCATGTTCGCTAGGTATCCTTGACATCCACTAGCTAACATCTTCCAGGCTCTTACAGCTGATACGAGCTTAGTGGTGGAATTCCGAGATTGCCCATGGAAATTAAACTCATCCTTCTCGCCTAGGTTGAACGTTATCCGGCGTCTTCGGCAGTCAATCCTAGCGTCGTGTCTGCCTAAGAAATCCATCCCCAAGATCACATCGAAATCATGGAGTTTGATTACGATGAGATCTACAGCTAATTCTCTGCCATTGATGATAACAGGAACATTTTGGATCCAGGAATTGGACCACAAAATTTCACCAGATGGTAAAGAAGCACTGAAGGGTTGTCCTATCCTATTGACACTGTCTCCTAACTTCTGAGCAAGTTCCAAGGATATGAACGAATGCGTAGCGCCAGAATCGAAAAGTGCAATCACATCATAAGTGGCGATAGAGATCTGACCTGTCACCACATGTGATGTTCCAGCTTCCGCATCTCCCTTCGTATAGGCATAGATCCTGCTTGGGGTTCTGGGGCTTCCAGTCTGCCTATCACTGTCGCAGGTCCTTCCAATCTAGCTTGTACTGCGTGTATCTGCCGTTGGTTGGAGTTGCGATTCTGATACTGTGGCTGATTTCTGATACTGAGGTTGCTGGTTATTCTGAGGGCAGTTCTTCGCAAAATGTCCCTCTTTACCACAGATGTAGCAAGCGTTGGATCCCTTCCTACAGACTCCTGGGTGTTTCTTCCCACAAGTCTCACATGCAGGGTAGGAGACATTGTTGCCATCATTTCCCCGGTTTCCTCTTCTGTTGGAAATTTTTCTGTTGCCCCTGGTTGTTAAAATTTCCCTTTCGTTTGTTCTTCCCAGATTGCTTGGGACTTTGTCCGGGGTTGCTTGCTTCCGTATTCTGTCGAGGTTGTGTCGACTTTGCAGCAGACTTTCTTCCTTCCTGGACTTGAAAATCTGGGCTCTAGCTTCCTTGTCCCGATTAATCCAGTACTCAGCCCTGACGGCTCTGCTGACACAGTCTGACACTGTTTCAGGTGGACTACTACCGGCACTGACTTGCTTCGCAATGTCCGTGCGGAACATTCTCATCATCAGTCGCACCTTCTCCTCTTCATTCGGTACCAGTTTTGGACATAAGCGAGCCAGTTGCTCGAATCTTCTGATTGCGTCCAGAACTGTCATAGATCCCTGTCGGAAGTTTATAAACTCGTCCTGTTGTACGGCAAGGACTTCTCTGTTGTAGTACATCGAGCGGAACTCGTACTCAAAGTCTTGCCAGGACATAGCCGTAACGTCTCTCCTCATCTGTACTGTAATCCACCAATGTCTCGCGTCCTTCTTAGAGCGAAGGAAGCGCATAGTACCTTCTCCTGCTCTGTCAGCCTCATGAAATCTAGAATGACCTGGATATCGATAAGCCAATTATCCGCGGCCATTGGATCTGTAGGCCCCTCAAACTCGGGTGCCTTCATCCTTCTGAAACGTTCATACAGCAGGTCTTCTCGTATTGCTGGCGGATCTACCGGCATGGCAGCTGGTGCCATTGGAACATACGGAGGGACTTCCGGTTGAACATTAGGTACCTGAGGTACCACTGGAGGCACTGGCTGTGGAGCTTCTTGGCTGGGGGTGCTGGATTCATACGTTCTAACTGTTCGCGGAATCTAGCCATTTCTTGTTGTTGCTGCAGCATTTGCTGTTGCAAATTCGTCATAAGAGTCACTAGATCCGGCTGGGGCGGATCTGCGGCTGCGTTTCCTCTTGTTCGTACCATGCTTATATTCCTATAGGAAACAGGCATTATCATAAGCTAATAAACTTATCATACATTTCATACATATCATCATATCAGCATACATATCATATCATAACATAACATAACATAATCATATCATCATACTTCATACATACTTGACATAACATGTGTCATCATAACATAACTTTCATATATCCCGTAAACACACGGTCTCTTTTTGTACAATAAGCAAAAGTACATCATCATATCTTATATACTTCAAAATACATCATACTGTACATATTTACATATTTACGGCAGAACTTCGGATGGAAGTGTCTAACACTTTCTCATCCTACATATATGTACAACCTAATATCCGAATACATATACTATAATCGTCCTAACAAAAGAAAAACAAAACGCGAAATCGGCCCTAGTCTAACTAGTGTCGTCGAGGGTGCTCGCGGACGTATCGGTATCGGAAAGGACTACTACAGGTGCAGGCGCGTCATCATCCGCTGGCTCGTCGGGATCATCAAGTGGAAACTCCTCTGGATCATCCTCGTCGTCCATGTCATCCTCATCGTCACTGGAAATGTCGACAACGGGAGGGTCTTCCTGTTCCGGTGGATCTATCGGTATAACATCGTCGTCAGAAGTGTTCTCCTCGTCCATCGGGTCCTCTGCCTCTTGGGCAGGCATCTCTGGTACTGGCTCCTCGGGTCCGACCTCGTACTGCGGATCCTCGGGCCCTACCTCATACTGTGGATCCTCATCTCCAGCATCGTCAGCAACGGGATCCTGGGCCTCATCTGCATGATCAGCGGCAGGTACGGTCTGAGCTATCGTCTCTGCTGCTAGTATGTCATCGGTGTAGCTACCAACGGTCATCTCACGGCGGGGTGATGGTACAGACTGTCTGATGTGTGTCGGTACTCCATTCCGTAGGAGCATCAACGCCTGTAACTCGGGCTCTGGTATATCCTGGGGAATGTAAGGAAGCATCGTCTCCTGGAATCTCCAGCAATAATGGACCATAGTCTCCCCTGGATAGGCGTGCCAGTCCTGTGACATCATCTGATAGCGAGTAAGTCGCATATCCTTATATATCGCAGGATCACGCATCGGCTCATCAGCTCCTCGTGCTGGAAGTGGACCATATCTGTTCACTACAGCTGCACGAAAATGTGCCCAAGTACGGCTAGGTAGCTGCGGCTCTCCTAATGTAACCCACCATATCCTAGCATCACCAATCAGACATCGGCTGGCTAGGGTGACCTGTAAGTGCTCCTCGATGTGGCACATCATGAAGATCTGCTCCATATCATGAAGCCATATGCTGATCGATACTGATCGTCTAGTGCTGTCGAAGTACTGAGGCTGCGATCGGTAGAATGAAACTACGGCATCCCGATCCCTCTTCACTTGTGTCGTGTCCATGGTACCGCGTCTATATCACGTAACATAACCATAAACACTATAGCATAAAACCATATAGCATATAAGAAAGAAATCTAAACTTACTTGCAATGATGGAGGCGATGTCAGGTAACTGTGAATTTCGTGTCGCAAGGGAACCGCTCTGATACCAAACCTTGTAACGCCCCACCTAGCGTAGGCCGTTACCTTGCTTACTTAACATACATTCGTAAAATAACTTAAACACATTGTTTGAAAAACACAGCGGAAATTTTTTTTTTTTTTTTTTTTTATAGCATTGACAAAACACTATAAACATAAAGTCATACTGTTTTTGCATACTAGTATATTAATTACCGGTTAATATAAAATATTTCATAAAATCACAAAACACGTAGCGATACCCATAATCCACTCATTCACAGTCCCTTGGCTCGCTACTCCACCTTGCATCTTTTTCATATAGCTGGTTCCTTACCTACAGCATAAACTCAAACCGTGAGCTAGAGCTCAGTAAGTACAACTCTTAAGCCGTAAAGAAAATATAGCATAAACAGGAAATACACATAGCAAGTATTGACCATGTTATGCTTTCTTATCTCTACTCATTATGGGCCCTTACCTCGTGTGTTCGTAACCGGCGCGCGACTATGAATTGGTTGGGGCGGCCAAACCTTATCCAACTCAATCCACAGTCCAACCCAACCTGGCGTGGGTGGTACGACACATCGCTTATTAACTTACTTATTCTTACTTTGAACATACTTCCGTTGTCACCTTTTTGATTCTATTATTTATGCCCTAGCATAATAATCAGATTCATAACATAATTATATTGCATACATGTTAACTAACACATAGCACATAACACATCATAGACATCTAGTAATATATACTAGTAGCTTATGCTGTAGACGGTGTTGTACTTACCGTCTATCCTTGTGCTGCTTGTCTTACTCCTCCTCGAGCTTTAATTGCAGAATCCCTCCTGCTCGATCGAAGGACGTACATGAGATTTCTAATCTATATCATGTGGGTTTTTCGGTGATATGTCCCCCCTAACATAAACCATGCATACATAAGGGTGACTACCTTAGTAGTCTTATAGATCATACATCGTGATCTAAAAAGATACGTTGGATATCCATTTCATACACTTAGCCCATTTAAAAACATATCGGGTTAGATTAACATCAACCCTTGAGCTTTGATCAACAATTTATGGGTCAACCAAGGTTAACCCTTGTGATCCGTAACGTGAATCCCTATTCGGCTTACTTGAGGATTGTGGGAACTAAGTCCCGATAACTCGGGTATAGATTCCCGGTTATCATGCGTCTTAACATTTTCTTGAACACTTAGCTTGAAATCCATTTGCTTTGAAAACCTTAACTTAGAAACCATTTTCTTTAAAAACCTTAACTTATCATTCTTCTTCATAAAAACACTTAGCTTTAAAAATCTTAATCTTATAAACTTTTTCGTAAAAATTCGTAAATCCTGCCTTATAATTTCATAAACATTTGGGGGTCGGAAACTGCTTTTGGGACAGTTTCCATACTTGAAGCAACGTGATTAGCTCGAAAAACGTTTTTCCTAAAGGGTTCTATAAAATCATGCACAGAAACTCTTGAATTCCTGCGCAGTTTTGGCATTTCATTTTATAGTTAAAAATCGCTTTCGAATTTGAAAATGTTTTCTTCACGAAAGTTCTAGCCCTCAAAGAGTTCTAAAACTTTCATGTTTTGAGAAATTTCTGATTCTGTACCGATTGGTACCAGTTTTTAATTGAAAACGAGATTAACTTTGAAAACCGAGTCTTACAGACCTCTATCGGGTTTCCTTGAAAAAGAAGGCTGTTGGAGCCTTATTTTGGAAAACTGGCCGCGTTGGCCGCTAGGAAACAACCTAGTCTACAACTTTCGTGTTTTAACTTTTTGCCCATTCGGCCTCTAAAGGCCTGTAATCCGTGTTTTACCGAAACAGCTCCCTGGAACCCGAGAGCATGTTTTGGTTCTTACATTTCTTGTTACGTCCTAATCGCGGGTTCTAACTCGACCGCCCACATCGGGAGATAATCATCAAACATGCAGCGCATTCTAACGTCCCTTAACCCTATCATACAGCCCATGTGATCTTTGCAACCCAAAAATCCGAACTCCTATCCTAGGGTTGCATATCCACTAGCTTACATACATCACACCATTCATGCATTTGGTCATAAAACATAACATACATGCACAAAATACTTAACCTAATTTGGGGACATATACCTAATCAAACCCTAACATGCCAATCTAGCAATCAAGCACATAGCATAATTTATGAGCATAAACATAAACCAAACCACACCTAGAATCAACCTAACCAAACACTAAGCACACAAGCACACATAAGGCAGCCATCAAAACACAATAGGAGCTTATGCTCTTACACATTTTGCATGAAATACACGTAAATCACATGCTTAAAAACTCATTTAAACTTGTGAAAAGCTTTTAAAAATTTTACCTCCAAGAGGGACTTTCGGCTTAGGGTTTGGGGTACCCGAAAAATTCTGTTTGCACCAAGACTCCAAGGGCTCGGCTGCTCACTCCCCACGCACCAAAAATCAGATTTTTGGTTCCTTTGTGGTCTCCTCACCGTGCTCGGCTACTCAAGAAAGCTTAGCCCCAAATCTGAATTTTTTTCTCTCTTTTCTCACTCAAACCCGAAGGCTGCTTGGAGTTGAAATCAAGCTCCAAAACTTGCATCAAACTCACTCCTTTGGCTCACCAATCAAACCCGAACCTTAAACCCTAATTTCTACCCCAAAATTTTGGTTTTCCCTTGTGTTTCCCCTGCTCCAAACCCACGGCAACAAGGCTGTTTGGCTGCAGAAAAATTTTTCTTTTCTTCCACTCGGTTTCCTAGCTACCCGAAGCAAGAAGATGGCTTGGACTTGAAAATTTTTCTGATCACTCTCTCCCTTTCTCTCGGATTTTTGAGCTGAAAACTCAAGAGTTTGGCTGCATTTTTGTTTAAAATGAATAGAGAAATCAGCCCCCTTTTATAGACAACTTGGAGACTTTTGAAATAGATTTGACCCCAAAATTTTGCAAATTTTGGACTTCTTGCATGCTAGGTGTCCGATTTTGGAGGGTGCAAGACAACTCATGGTGAGTTGGCAAGGCTAGGTGTCCTCTTGTGATTGGTCCAACACATCTCACTTTGAATAAAATATTAATTTCTTTGTGAGATATCTTAAAATTTAGGCTTGTTTGGATAAAAATCTTTGAAACTTTGACTGTAAAAATTTAAATTCCAATACTGTAATAATTATTTTACAGTTTGGATTTTTCATAATTTCAGTCAAAAAAATCGGATTGAAATCTTTTCTCAAATCCTTCTGCCTCGTGACTTACTGTGGCGTGCTTGATTTTTCTAAGGTGGTTTTAGTTTCTAACTGTCATAAAAATTAGTTCCTGCATTATTTTTCGTAAAACGCAGATCTTAAAATTCCTCCGTCATAATTTCGGCCATTTTGGTCCAACTTTGACTTTTCGGTCAACAGTTGACTTTTTCGGTCAAAATTTTGACTTTTGTGGAATTGAGTCGATTTCACTTCTTATTGTTCAAAAAGGCTATTTGCTTCTTCGAACAGTCATTTTTGAGTTTTATTAAGCTATAAAAACTCATAATACACATTAAAGCTCTGAAACAAGCTTTTTCATGAAATTACATGTACTATTTACATTCAAGTCTTTACAGAAGCTAATCACATGAAAAACTAGATCTCACAATCTACCCTCCTTAAAAATTTTCGTCCTCGAAAATTAGAACAACTCAGGGTAGTTCTTTTTCATAGCATCCTCTAGTTCCCATGTTGCTTCTTCAACACTATGGTTTCGCCATAAAACCTTGACCATAGGAATAATTCTATTCCTTAGGACCTTATCTTCTCTATCAAGAATTCGTACAGGCTTCTCTTCGTAGGTTAAATCCGTCTGAACCTCCACTGGTTCTTGGCTAAGCACGTGTGAAGGATCTGGAACATACTTCTTGAGCATTGAAACATGAAAAACATCGTGCATGGAAGCTAATTCTGGCGGTAAGGCGAGCTTGTACGCAACCTTTCCAATCCTCTTGAGGATTTCGAATGGTCCCGTATATCGTGGACTGAGCTTTCCTTTCTTGCCAAATCGCATCACTCCCTTCATAGGAGCAATTTTGATGAAAACAGCATCACCAACTTGAAATTCTAATGGTCGTCGACGTTTGTCCGCATAGCTTTTCTGTCGGCTAAAGGCTACGTCGAGTCTCTGCTTAATCTTCTGAATATCTTCGGAGGTCTTTTCAATGAAGTCCGTCGTTTGTAACTGCTTTTGTCCGACTTCTTGCCAGTGAACTGGCGATCTACATTTTCGTCCATACAACGCTTCAAATGGAGCCATTCCAATTGAGGCATGGTAGCTGTTGTTGTAGGAAAATTCGATCAGTGGTAGCTTTTCATCCCAATTTCCCTTGAAATCTAGGACGCATGACCTCAACATATCCTCCAAAGTCTGGATAGTTCTCTCTGACTGACCATCCGTTTGAGGGTGAAATGCTGTGCTAAACTTTAATCTTGACCCCATGGCTGCGTGTACGCTCATCCAAAATCGTGACGTGAAACGTCCATCGCGGTCTGAAATGATTGATTTTGGAATTCCATGAAATCTGACGATTTGAGCTACGTAAATCTGCGCCAATCTTTCCACTGAGTGGGTAGCTTTAATTGCAACGAAGTGGGCTGACTTGGTCAAACGATCTACTACAACCCAAATCGTGTCGTTTCCACTCGTAGTTCTGGGCAGTCCGACTACAAAATCCATCGTTCTCTAAATCTAGAAACTTTGAATCATTAAAAGATGCTTTCAACATAATTCTAACGATCCATTTTGAGTCGAAAAACTCCTTCCGGATCACGATTGGACGTTCTCTAAATCTACTCCATTTTCTAAAGCCTATAGCCTTCTCTAGTGAGAGAAAATTGGTCGGGCTCAAAATTTCTAGAAATTTAAATCATTAAATCTTGCTCTAAATAGTATTTCTATGGTCCCCTTTAAGTCGGAAAATACCTTCCGGATGGTGATTTATGGTACTCAAAATTTTTGATGGCTATAGCCTACTCCGTCGAGCAAAAATGGGTATGTATCAAAATTCCAAAGCCTATAGCCTTCTCTCGCAACAGAAAATTTTTCTGTCTCAAAATTTCTAAAAATTTGGATCCTTAAAAGATGCTTTCAACATAATTCTAACGATCCATTTTGAGTCAAAAAACTCCTTCCGGATCACGATTGGACGTATTCTCTATATCTACTCCATTATCTAAAGCCTCTAGCCTTCTCTAGTGGGAGCAAATTGGTCGGGCTCAAAATTTCTAGAAAGTTAAATCATTAAATCTTGCTCTAAATAGTATTTCAATGGTCCCCTTTAAGTCGAAAAATACAGTCCGGTTGGTGATTTATGGTACTCAAAATATTTGATGGCTATAACCTACTCCGTCGAGCAAAAATGGGTATGTATCAAAATTCCAAAGCCTATAGCCTTCTCTCGCAACTGAAAAATTTTCTGTCTCAAAATTTCTAAAACTTTGAATCATTAAAAGATGCTTTCAACATAATTCTAACGATCCATTTTGAGTCGAAAAACTCCTTCCGGATCACGATTGGACGTTCTCTAAATCTACTCCATTTTCTAAAGCCTATAGCCTTCTCTAGTGAGAGAAAATTGGTCGGGCTCAAAATTTCTAGAAATTTAAATCATTAAATCTTGCTCTAAATAGTATTTCAATGGTCCCCTTTAAGTCGAAAAATACCGTCCGGTTGGTGATTTATGGTACTCAAAATATTCGATGGCTATAGCCTACTCTGTCGAGCAAAAATGGTTATGTATCAAAATTCCAAAGCCTATAGCCTTCTCTCGCTACAGAAAATTTTTCTGTCTCAAAATTTCTAAAAATTTGGATCCTTAAAAGATGCTTTCAACAAAATTCTAACGATCCAATTTGAGTCGAAAAACTCCTTCCGGATCACGATTGGACGTATTCTCTATATCTACTCCATTTTCCAAAGCCTACAGCCTTCTCTATGTTGGAAAAAACGGATCCGGTATTGGAGTTACGGCGCAGCGGAAGTTTTAAAAATTTTATGCCGTTTCCGGAAAAGAAGCTCATGATGCATATAACAATAAATTAATTTATGATCAAGCGTACCTTATTTCTTGGATTCCGGAATTGCTAGAGCGTTTGACCAACGTGTCTTCTCTACTATTCTCGAGTTCCACGTCTCAAAGTGTGTGTGGGCACACGTTCTATGAATCCAAGCGACCGGTATTTCTTTCCGAAGTCTAGATCCCTCCTTCTCAATTCCGATGATCCTCGTTGAGAATTTGATCCAACTTCTTTCTTCAAAACTACAAAACAGAAACCGGTTAACCTCCTATGAAAATAATCACTCGGTTTAACCTTCTCGCAGTTTTGATTCAATGGAATTTTCTTTCTTTTTCTCTCTCACAAGAAAGCCGAATTTTTGATGTGGAAGAAAAAAAATTTTTTTTTTTAATTATTAAAAAAAAAACGTTTTTCCCTTTTAAAATTATCAAAAATTGGTTTTTCAAGAACTCCTAGCCTTTATATAGTATTACAATCCTTTTCAAAATTTATCTCCTACTTGAAAAATAATTAATAATTATTTTCCGGATAAATCTTGAACCAAAAGATCATACAACTTTAGGGCTAGATTCATTGAACCTAAAAACAAATTTCAAGAGGAAATCCCTTTAAAATTCGGCCACAAAGTGAGAGAAATCTTGATTGGTGGTTTAAATTTTAAATCAAGAATCTAGACTAGTCAAAAGATCCTAGTCCTATCTAGATTCAAACTTCTTTTAAACCTTTTCGAATTTAAATAGGATTCACATATTTGAATAAATATTTTCCATAAACATTATCCATATTAATTAATTTAAATTAATGAAATATTTCAAATTTTCTTTCCTCACAAAAACCATGCACCTCTTTAATTAGGAAAGAAAAATTCATGAAATAATCTCCATTATTTAAACCAATTAATAATTAAATGTTAGGAATATATTTAAATAATTTTGAAACAAAATTTTCTTCCCTCCATACAATTAAAAAACGTGCACCACTTTTAATTAGGAGAGAAAAATTTTGTTTTCCAAAATTCAAATACAATCTTATTTTCAAAATTCAAATTAACCAATCACATGTTGACAAATCATTTGTCTACAAATTTCACATGTCCAATCCTTTCTGGATTGCATGTTAGAGAGTACCATGTCTTAATAGACATTACAAAATTCCATTTACAATTTACCGATCTCATTAGGAACAAATCCCGAGACGCTTCGTGGAACTATATGAGCTAATAGAGGGACCCGATGGAAATATGTAAAGAGGCTCCTATAATTGTGAAAAATTAATCCCAGATTAATTATCCATCAATTATCAACTTCAAAACTATTCCACTAAAAGTTTGAAGCTGAACTCCTGTTTACATACCGTATTACGAAAGCTCTCTCACGTAGTGCTTCTTCCATGATTTATTCATCGCTTGCTTAATCCCCATATGTTATCCATGATTGAATTAAGGACTTTTTCCGTTTTACCTTTTCAATCATTTTAACTTAAAGTTCAATTATTCTCCATTGAAAGAACCACCAATTGTAAAACCATACAATTGGAAAACCACCAGAGAACACAAAGTAAACCGATGGCCAAGATCTTGTTATACTATCTTTCAATCCCCGAATAATACCTTTAAGTAGATAACATTTACTATCATTAAGATAGCTATGGATTCCGTATCTATGAATCTTGATTTCTCCATCCATAAGTCATGCACCCAAAACACAAGTATGTTGACCATGAATTAACAGTGTCTCACCTTTAGTGCATCAAAGTACATAAGTCATGGATGCGAACTCAAGTAATCATTTCAGGATTAAGATTAATGCAGGATGATAATCAAAGTATCATTGATTCTTATAAACGGAATTATTAAACCGAATCAATTAACACTTTAGGTCCAGTCCAATGTCATACCTCAATACTGGTATACATTAAAGTTTCTACTCGGAACCTATCCGATGGTCAAGACAAACCATCCCTCCAAGGAAGTAGACAACCTTTACAATCTTATCATGAATAAGATCCCCAAATCTTATTCCGTTGATTGCGGACTATTTATTTAGACTGTTATCAAATTACCACGTCTTCTATGCATACCCCGTATACATATGGTAATTCGATATATTACCAACAGCCTAGGAGTATTTTATGTTTGCTCAAAATAATTATACAATCAACAAATGAAAGTAAATAGGACACAACTTATTAAACATGAATAATTTCCTCTTATTAATATCAAAATGTCATATTTACAGAAAATCCCTAAGATTTTCTATCCTTAGGGCACCTATAGATCCCAACACTCTAGTGAGAGAAAATTGGTCGGGGTCAAAATTTCTAGAAATTTAAATCATTAAATCTTGCTCTGAATAGTATTTCAATGGTCCCCTTTAAGTCGAAAAATACCTTCCGGATGGTGATTTATGGTACTCAAAATATTTGATGGCTATAGCCTACTCCGTCGAGCAAAAATGGGTATGTATCAAAATTCCAAAGCCTATAGCCTTCTCTTGCAACTGAAAATTTTTCTGTCTCAAAATTTCTACAACTTTGGATCATTAAAAGATGCTTTCAACATAATTCTAACGATCCATTTTGAAAAACTCGAAATTGGAACTCTATATCTCACGATTGGACGTATTCTCTATATCTTCTCCATTTTCTAAAGCCTATAGCCTTCTCTAGTGGAGAAAGTTGGTCGGGGTTAAAACTTCTAGAAATTTAAATAATTAAATCTTGCTCTAAATAGTATTTCAATGGTCCCCTTCAAGTCGAAAAATACCTCCGGTGGTGATTCGATGGTACTATAGCGATGGCTATAGCCGTCGAGCAAAAATCCGTCGAGCAAAAATGGGTATGTATCAAAATTCCAAAGCCTATAGCCTTCTCTCACTAGAAAATTTTTCTCTCTCAAAATTTCTAAACTTTGGATCTTAAAAGATGCTTTCAAATAATTCTAACGATCATTTTGAGTCGAAAAACTCCTTCCGGATCACGATTGGACGTATTCTCTATATCTACTCCATTTTCTAAAG
>JAINRI010000735.1:0-42235 GCA_025413485.1 Ficus microcarpa
CCGACTTGTCGCCACACAGGTCCCGCGCGGTGTCCGACCGCCCGAACCTGGAGCGTTCGCTTCGGACCGCGACATTACTTAAACTTACTTGCTTGACTTGTTATGAAAAATAAAGTTACCCAAATTTCTAGAGTAAATTTTTTTTTTCCTTCTTTTCTAAAAATCGTTACTTGAAAACTTTTATTGCGGAAAACATAAAACTTTAACACAAGTTAAACGTAACTGAAAACTACTTTTCTTCATAACTTCTTACTGTTTCTTATGTACTCACTCGAGTACCTAGCCTTCACCTACGAGGAAAGCTAGCATACATACATAAACTGATTCATACATACATGCTGAAAATACAACGAAACACAATTTCATTTTTAAAACGCCTTTCGGAAACCCCGTAGCGGTCCATACCCACATTTCACATTCTGTTGTGCCATTATTCCACAGCTTGTTCAGGAAGTGCCGGTAGGAACCTTACCTACAGCATGAACATAAACAATGAGCTAAAAAGCTCAGTAAGCACAACATCCTATCCGCATGCAATCTAAATGCACAACAACGTGAACCAATTATGATTTATTATTAAAAATCATTTATGGTCTCTCTACTGAATCTATCTTATCTTATCTTGCTGCTATAACATGTGTGTATGTACTTCGGTACGTAACCATGGAGTGATTGAAGGCGGTCCGACCCTACCAACTCAAACCATGAAGCACAAAGCTTAACATGGAGTAGTGGAGGCAGCCCTTCCATGACAATCAAACCATGGGACGTGCCGTTTTAACTTACCACAGAGGCAACGTCAGTACAACACAGCATGTCCTACTTAGCTTAACTCATGTCTTACCATGTGACTTATTTTTAGTGAGCATACTTCGTGATGCCACAATAATAACATAAAACATAAACGTGCATCTACATAAACATAAACATACCTAAACATATATACATACTACATGGCATACATAATGCATACATACTTAACACATAACATACATAGCATACTTAACACATAACATACATAGCATACTTAACACATAACATACATACATAACATGCATACATAACTTGACATCCTAACATGCATACATAACATGACATCCTAACATGCGTACATAACATGACATCCTAACATGCGTTCATGCCGTAGGCGGAATTGTACTTACCTTTCCGTCATACGTTCTTGACTGATTGTCCCATCCTAGTGCTGTTCCACTACTGGTACAGCTGCAGGTTCTGTCTGCTTGACATAGGACAGACTCTACTTAAACTCGTGAATAATGCAGGTAAGCTAACCAACATGTCTACATGGCATTGGTTGTATGTCCCTTTACGTGCAAAGCGTCTATTCTGGTTACCAACGGTAACCTGGCGTGCTAATCCAAACTGACCTCTAAGGGTCGAATAACTTTATCCGAACTATCGGGTCATATCCGATAACCCTTTAGTTTAGCTATCGGTATCCGTTAGGGTCATTTTGGATAACCCGTGAGGATAAACTAATTTAAAACTATAGGTTAACCAAAAGTCAACAAAAGTCAACCTTGGTCAACTCTCGGTCAACTATGGTCAACCCCCTCGGGTCAACCTCTCGGGTCTCGGGCTTGACCCGGTAACTCGAGTCTAACACTCGATTACCATACGTGAACTAATCGTACATTAAAAACTTGCTTGAAAATTACATGTTCCACTCTTGGAAAAACACATAGAAAAAATCCCACAATTTAACTTTTTGTGTAAAAATTCATAACTTAGTTCATAAAATCCGAAATCATGGATTTATGTTTTGTAAAATCATTTTAGGTTGAAAACCGCGCTTGGAACGATTTTCATAGCCAAATCACGTTTTTAAGGTTGAAAAACCATTTTTACAAAATCACTTGTTAAGTTTTGTGGTACAGGAAATTCGGATTCCTTGACCACCCTTAGTAAAACAATTTTTATCTTAAAATTGGTACGTTATCTGAAAAAGTCTTCTTCATGAAAGTTCTAGCTCTCGAAAAATGCTAAAACTTTCGTGTTTTACAAAACTCCTAATTCGGCCTAGATCAGTACCAGTTTCGAGTTGAAACTGGCTGATCCTGAAGCTAACGGGTCTGGGGGACGTAAACACTTTAGCCACGGGTTTTATCATTTTTGAAGGCCTTTGGAGCCTTATTTTGGAAAACGACCCACGCTGCCCACTTGGAAAAGTTGTTTTGGACAACTTTCATGTTTTACGTTTTCTCAAATCCGGCCTCTAAGGACCTGTTATTTTCCGTTTACGAAAACTGGGCAGTCATGAGCCGAACCTGCCAGTTTTCGGTTCATAATTGTTTTTACGCGTCCTACTTCGGAAACTAACTCAACCGATCACTCGGGAGCCTAAATCAATCACATGCAACGTTGTCTAACGTCCCACATGCTTTGGACATGTCACCCCACGTGGTCATGCAAACCCAAACCGAAGCTACTAGACCTAGGGTTGCATGTGTTCTAAGGTTTGCACAAGCATGGGTTTGCATCACACAAACCAAACCGAATTAAAATCTAACAACCTAGCATATGAGCCATACTCGGCTGCACCATGAACAGGGACATAATCAACCAATTTTCATGCAAACCAAGCAAACAAGGCAAGCACGTAAACCATGCACAAAATCAGAAAATCAAGCATAGCTAACCTAGCATGCTAATCACCCTAATCAAGTCTCACACCCTAGCACATAAGCATAACCAAAAATTATGAGCTCAAGCTCTTACAACCAAGCATGAAAATACATCATAAATCTCCAATTAAAATGCTTGAACCAAGGCCTAGGGTTAGGGCTTTACCTCCCACACATTTCGGCCATGTGGTTCCACCAAGGGAGCCGAACCCCTTGGCTGTTTCGGCTGCTCCTCCTTGCAGCCGGATTCTCTCCAACAAATGGACTCCAAAATTCAACCATGCACTCATACAACATACACACAAACATGCCATAAATTTCCATTCAATCTTGTGTGGAAAAAGCTTAGGGTTTTGAGATATTTACCATGTCTTACCCATGGATTCTTGGAGCCGAAATCCTGTCTCCATTTTTGCTGCATCATGCTCGCTGTTTTGGACACCAAAACACACTAAAAATCTGCACCAACCCTTGGTGAATTGCTGCTGCCTTGGCCGAACCTCAAGCAGCCCAAACCCATAAATTTTTTTCTCCATTTTTGCTGCACCAAAGCAGCCGAATCACACCACCCATCAAGCACAAAACCTCCCTTGGCTCCATGGTGGTTCTCCCTTCTTCTTGCTCGGCTCCTCACCAAGATTGGACCCGAATTTTTTCTTCACCTTCCCCTCTCTTCTCCACGGCCTGCTGCCCAGAATTTTCTGGAAAATTCCAGATTTCTTCTCGCTTCATGCTCCAAGAAGCCGAGCATCACCATGGAAGGTCACACATGATTTTTCCAATTTTTGGCTCTCGGATTTTCTCTCCTTCATGGCTCCGAATTTTTTTCTGATGGAGGAGAGCCATGGCTGGCTGTTTTTCTGGAGAATTCCAGCCCCCTTTTGTCGACACTCATGGTGGAGGTTAAAGAGATATATACAAACTTTTGCTTAATTATAAATTGGCCCCAAATTTTTCAATTTCTTGGCCTTGTGACTCAAGGTGGCCGGTTGTAGGCTGATGGGAAGCAGCTCATCAACAGCTGGTGGGTGAGCTGGAAAGGCTGAGGTAAGGGCTGATGTCATGGCTTATCTCACCATTTTTCAAAAATTCCATTTTTGCCCCCGAAAATGAAAATTCTTGCAAAAATGCCCTCTAGGTGTCCGATTGTTCTAAAAATCAACACACCCATCCTATTTGATGATATTATCATCTTGGTGACTTCATACGCTTATTTCGTCAATTTTTCAAAATTTACACTTTTGCCCCCAAAAGTGAAAATTTTAGCATTTTGGCCCCTAAACTCCAAAATGGCCATAATGCTTGCTTTTCAATCCGATATCATTCTTTTCATGATTTTATGTGATTTTCTCGTCTTTGAATCACATATTTTCAAAATTTACATTTTTATCCCGAAAGACAAAATCTTTGCATTTTCGCCCTCGAAAGTGGCTACTTCTTATTTTCTTCTTGCAAAACAAGTTATTTCCTTATGGTGACCTCATCTAACGACGTCTCGTGGCGTACTTCTCATATTTTTCAAAATTTACATTTTTGCCCCCAAAAATGAAAATTTTGACATTCTTATCCTTTGACCTGGATTGGTCTCCTTTGATGATCTCTTGACTAAAAAAGTCAATCTGGCCTTAACTATTGCTAGGGATGCTTGATTTCTAGGGTGATTCTACTGTCTAATTGGGCTATACCGCCCATACTGACATATTTTGCAGTATTTTCTCATACCGCAGCATTTTCCATTGTCGAGTCAACTGTTGACCACTTTTGGTCAAACTTTGACTTTTTCGGTCAAAGTTGACTTTCTGGTCAAAACTTTGACTTCCTTGGTCAAAGTTGACTTTCTGGTCAAAACTTTGACTTCCTTGGTCAAAGTTGACTTTTCAATCAAACTTTGACTTTTTTGGTCAAAGTTGACTTTTTGGTCAAACTTTGACTTTTTCGGAAAAACGTCCCTTATCGCCCTTTTCGCCCTGAAAAGGCGTTTTCTAACCTTAAAAATCTATTCTGAGTCTTATTGAGCCGTAAGACTCCGTAAAACGTGTGAAAAACTCTTAACTGAGTTTTTCCGCAAACATATCATGTATGCTCATAATTCCTTTTTAGAAGGAAAAATGGCAACAGAAATTTCTAGGTATTACACCAGCAAAGTGCCGTTTAGTCATCTTGCCCTCCAAACAGGATTCGCATTGTGGCCAAGGTTCAACCTCGTACAAGTCGAGGCATTCATCTTTTACCATCATTTGAATTCTGTTAAGGCTTATGTGACCAAGTCGTAAATGCCAAAGATATGATTTGTTAGAGTGAGAAGATTTATGTCTTTTAGAGTTCTTTTCCAATTCTGTATCAAGCAATGAGTGCATCTTAGGTTTGATAAAATAAAGATTTCCATGTATCCATCCATTACAGATAAGAGAATTGTTTTTCCTAATAACAACTTTATTATTAAAAGAAACTGAATAAGAATCTCTAATTAAACAAGCTACCGAAATTAGGTTCCTCTTAAAATTAGGAACATAAAAACAATGTCTCAAAACAATAAACCTAAATTCATCAAAATAAAGATGCACTTCTCCCACTGCTTCAGCTCGCACCAATGTCCCATCGCCGGTTCTTAACGTGAAGTCCTCCTCATGCAGACTTCTCGTTACCTTGAACCCCTGTAGAGAAATACAAACATGGTTAGTAGCTCCAGAATCTATAACCCAATTGTCCTTAGATTCTTCCACTAAACAACCCTCAAGATACAGGACATTGAAATTACCTTTCTGCTTTTGCAAAGCCAGGAAATCTCGGCAATCCTTCTTGAAATGCCCTTTCTTCCCACAGTGAAAGCACTTAACCTTTTTGGGGTCCACCTTTTGCTTCTTAGTCTTGGTAGACTTCTTAGAAGCAGGTGCATTCACCGCAGGCTTATTCCCCTTGTTCTTCCCTTTTTCCTTCTTCCTTTTGGGATTAGGAACAGACGAACTAGGTTCAGCCAAATTTACCTCAGCCTTAGATCCAGAACCCTTAAAAATGTTTCAAAGGCTTGCAACTCCTTCATCAATTCCGTTAAAGACATCTCCTTCCGGTTAAGGTTGTAGGATGCCTGAAACAAATCGAAATCCTTGGATAAGGTTTGAAAAACCATAACCAGTTGAGTTGCAGCATCGATCTCAGCCCCATTTGCCTGAGCTTCAGACAAATAAGCCATGACTGTCATCATGTGCTCCTTGATGGGAGTTCCAACCTTCTGCCTGCAGTTCATGAGACCTTTGATAGCATCGGTCTTAGCCTGGATAGTTTGTTCACCAAACATTTCCTCCAGGTTATCCATGATCTGCCTAGCAGTTTGATGTTCCTCATGCTGTTTCTGGAGCACGTTAGACATGCTCGCCCGAATATAGCACATGGCACTAAGGTTGGAATTGTCCCAGCGCTCAAGCGCTACAAAATCCCTATCAGGAGCATCGATCGCAGGCGTAGGTGGTCGAGGTTGGGTTAGGACAAAACTGTGTTTCTCAAAGTTTAGGACGATTAGCAAGTTCCTTTTCCAGTCATTAAAATTCTCGCCAGTTAATTTGTTTTGCGTAAGTATCACAGATAAAGGGCTTGACATTTTGATCTATAATAAGAAAACATGTAATAAGTATGAGCAAACATCCTATCAGTTTATAAAATATGATTTTGTAATGAAACAAAAAGATCTATATGCAATCTAAATGTTCATGTGTAAAACCCTTAAAACACATACCTTACAACGACAATTCCTAGCTACCGCTTTCTAAGCTACCGAGGGGTAGTCATAGAATAACTAGCCAAGAACACGGATCCCTTCCGATTAATACATATTCATCCATGGAACAAACTCCATTAAATATATATTAACTATCGTTTATTTGGCCACTACTTTACATAACAGAGCCTCGAGGGAGGGTTAATAAATAAAGTAGTATGAGTGTGTAACCATCGTTTCCAATTTTGAATCCATATTTTACATCCGCCACCGAGGGTGATCTAAACATAAAATATGCCCAAAATTGTTATCCTTTCGGAAATCCAAATCAGTGTGCGCTCTAGGTAAGATACCTATCCGAAGGGAATTCCCGGATCGAAACCGAGTAGTAGGCACTACCATGCGTAACTATTGGACCAACGATGGAGGCCGTAGGTCTTAGTGTGTAAAACCTTTCCCACTCAATCTTTTAAATTAGGGTTTTTGTTTTTCATGCATAAACAATATTTATTGAGTGGCACTCCCTAGTCTATATGGCATGTTATCAATACATCATGAAATAGTATAACATATTCATATAGCAAGTCATCATCCATGGTTTGCAAAATATGTAAATAGCCGTGGATCATGATTCCATCCTAGAGAAAAGAAAATTGTAAAATTTACAAAAATTAACCGAAACATATATCGGCCTTCATTTGTAGATCCATGCCATGTATCCTTCTTCAATATGTCTTCCTTCTCCAATGTCACATCTTTTTAAATTTAAAATTAAATTAAATTTCAAAAAAGATTATATGTGATTTTTAATTTTAATCAAAATTACAAAATATCAAAATTTAAATTAAAAAAAATCCGGTTTATTAAATTTTAAAATTTAAAATTTGAAATTTCCAATTTGAAATTTCCAAATTTCAAATTTAAATCACAAAATTTTAAAATTCATAATAATATCCATTAAATTTAAATTTAAATTTAAATTTTCAATTTTGATTTCCAAATTATCAAAATCACATATCATTGGAAAATTAAATTTTCAAAAGATTCTTGTGATTTTTTTTAATACAAAAAAAAACGTTTTTTAATTAAAAAAAATTCCAAAAATAAAAAAAATCACATCCTTTGAAAATTTCCATACCTTCGTTCATCTTCAATCTCCTTGAATCCATTGTAGCCCGAATTTTACAAAAAAATTCCTATGCCGTTTCCGGCTTACAAAAATTCTAGGAATTGAAAGAACGACCTAGCGGTGATTATAGACCGCATCTATTACACTTGAAAAACCTAGATACAAATTCTAACCTTTATGGAATCATGACCGGCAAAATTGAACAAGCATCATATATTATCAAAATAATATAAAGCATTCATCCATACATCCATTCATAATATATTTAACATACTCAAAATAAAACCTAGAGTGCCAACTCTCTAAAATATTTCATTAATGCATAGAGAGAAATTTATTTGATCAAATAATTTATGTTATATGCATGATCATGAGTTGGCTCTGATACCAGTTGTTGGAAAAATCGGATCCGGTATTGGAGTTACGGCGCAGCGGAAGTTTTAAAAATTTTATGCCGTTTCCGGAAAAGAAGCTCATGATGCATATAACAATAAATTAATTCATGATCAAGCGTACCTTATTTCTTGGATTCCGGAATTGCTAGAGCGTTTGACCAACGTGTCTTCTCTACTATTCTCGAGTTCCACGTCTCAGAGTGTGTGTGGGCACACGTTCTATGAATCCAAGCGACCGGTAATACTTTCCGAAGTCTAGATCCCTCCTTCTCAATTCCGATGATCCTCGTTGAGAATTTGATCCAACTTCTTTCTTCAAAACTACAAAACAAGAACCGGTTAACCTCCTATGAAAAATTATCACTCGGTTTAACCTTCCTCGCAGTTTTGATTCAATGGAATTTTCTTTCTTTTTCTCTCTCACAAGAAAGCCGAATTTTTGATGCGGAAGAAAAAAAATTTTTTTTTAATTATTAAAAAAACGTTTTCTCCCTTAAAAATATCAAAAATTGGTTTTTCAAGAACTCCTAGCCTTTATATAGTATTCCAATCTTTTTCAAAATTTATCTCCTACTTGAAAAATAATTAATAATTATTTTCCGGATAAATCTTGAACCAAAAGATCATACAACTTTAGGGCTAGATTCATTGAACATAAAAATAATTTTCAAGAGGAAATCCCCTTTAAAATTCGGCCACAAAGTGAGAGAAATCTTGATTGGTGGTTTAAATTTTAAATCAAGAATCTAGACTAGTCAAAAGATCCTAGTCCTATCTAGATTCAAACTTCTTTTAAACCTTTTCGAATTTAAATAGGATTCACATATTTGAATAAATATTTTCCATAAACATTATCCATATTAATTAATTTAAATTAATGAAATATTTCAAATTTTCTTTCCTCACAAAAACCATGCACCTATTTAATTAGGAAAGAAAAATTCATGAAATAATCTCCATTATTTAAACCAATTAATAATTAAATGTTAGGAATATATTTAAATAATTTTGAAACAAAATTTTCTTCCCTCCATACAATTAAAAAACGTGCACCACTTTTAATTAGGAGAGAAAAATTTTGTTTTCCAAAATTCAAACACAATCTTATTTTCAAAATTCAAATTAACCAATCACATGTTGACAAATCATTTGTCTACAAATTTCACATGTCCAATCCTTTCTGGATTGCATGTTAGAGAGTACCATGTCTTAATAGACATTACAAAATTCCATTTACAATTTACCGATCTCATTAGGAACAAATCCCGAGACGCTTCGTGGAACTATATGAGCTAATAGAGGGACCCGATGGAAATATGTAAAGAGGCTCCTATAATTGTGAAAAATTAATCCCAGATTAATTATCCATCAATTATCAACTTCAAAACTATTCCACTAAAAGTTTGAAGCTGAACTCCTGTTTACATACCGTATTACGAAAGCTCTCTCACGTAGTGCTTCTTCCATGATTTATTCATCGCTTGCTTAATCCCCATATGTTATCCATGATTGAATTAAGGACTTTTTCCGTTTTACCTTTTCAATCATTTTAACTTAAAGTTCAATTATTCTCCATTGAAAGAACCACCAATTGTAAAACCATACAATTGGAAAACCACCAGAGAACACAAAGTAAACCGATGGCCAAGATCTTGTTATACTATCTTTCAATCCCCGAATAATACCTTTAAGTAGATAACATTTACTATCATTAAGATAGCTATGGATTCCGTATCTATGAATCTTGATTTCTCCATCCATAAGTCATGCACCCAAAACACAAGTATGTTGACCATGAATTAACAGTGTCTCACCTTTAGTGCATCAAAGTACATAAGTCATGGATGCGAACTCAAGTAATCATTTCAGGATTAAGATTAATGCAGGATGATAATCAAAGTATCATTGATTCTTATAAACGGAATTATTAAACCGAATCAATTAACACTTTAGGTCCAGTCCAATGTCATACCTCAATACTGGTATACATTAAAGTTTCTACTCGGAACCTATCCGATGGTCAAGACAAACCATCCCTCCAAGGAAGTAGACAACCTTTACAATCTTATCATGAATAAGATCCCCAAATCTTATTCCGTTGATTGCGGACTATTTATTTAGACTGTTATCAAATTACCACGTCTTCTATGCATACCCCGTATACATATGGTAATTCAATATATTACCAACAGCCTAGGAGTATTTTATGTTTGCTCAAAATAATTATACAATCAACAAATGAAAGTAAATAGGACACAACTTATTAAACATGAATAATTTCCTCTTATTAATATCAAAATGTCATATTTACAGAAAATCCCTAAGATTTTCTATCCTTAGGGCACCTATAGATCCCAACAATATCAATACAGAAGGAACAACAATTATGGAATGTCAAATTATGGAACTATAAACATCAAAGTTATACTTACAACATAATTAGCTGTTGAAAATCTTCACCCGGATCGTTTTCAAGAGGATTAAAATAGAGGACGGAGTCAACCCATGGATTAATAATAGCCAATACGCAATGTTGGCCGCTGTTATATGGCATGAGAACAAGTCGTCCCCTTGGTACGTCCCTTATGATCCGGATGATATTGTCGGCTTTTTCTCGAATGTAGGCTGCGCGATCTACATTCTGTTGAACTGGCGAGACAAGGAATAGAAAAATAAACTCGATTCGTCGATCCAATCTAGCTCTTGCACAACAATCCGATAAGTAGCTGCAAAATATTAAGTCAAACTTGTTACGCGTGCAAAATCAACATATATATCTATCTTTCAAACTAATTGGAACAATAATTAAGTATTGTTTAAGGAAAAAACAATTTCCTGATGTAAACCATTATACTGCTTGCACTGATTTTTTTAAAGGATAAGAAATGGCATACATCCTCATACCCAATATATATGGGCATATCATCTGAATGTTGTGGTGGGCACGGAATCTGGTCACCGTCAACCAAGGAACTTTGTGCGTAATAAGCCAGTGGTCTCAGTTCAGAGGGAATTTCATTGATGTCCAACGTAGGTATGTCTTCTGCCGTTTGCTGTTGTACCTCCGGTTGTGACTGCAGTTTTTTCCTCCCGGCTCTCTTTTTCATTCGTTTCCTTCCCTGTGCTTCTGGGTCGGGAACTTGACTGGGACCTTAACTGGGACCTTAACTGGCCTGGCTTAAACTGCTCTGAAGCACGACTAATTTTCGGGGCCAAGCAACAAACCCCCCGACAACTTCTTCAATATACGTGGCTTCATTCGTCGGAATCGGAAGGAGTGCACGTTTTATTTTGGGGACACTAATTGTCACCCGCACATTCCCCTCGCCCAAAGGAATCCCATGGACTGTGTCGATTGGAACACAGTCCATGTATGCCCTGCCTATTGCAACCAAAACTTCTCCACCATTAATAAAATCAGTAAGGAAAAGCTGGCATTCCTTACTTGCATTAGGCATGGGCTGCGGATCCGACGCGTCGGCTTCATTCTCATTGAGGGTGCAACTCACCTTGAAACTGATGTGCTGATCAACAGTAGGTTAGGCTGCCTCCTCGGCCATCGCCTCACGGTCGATACCGTGCTTCACACAAAGTTCCTGCACCGTCCTTTCCAATGCAGCCAGCTATCACTTCATAAACGTGACTTCAGGATTCTCCCTTGGTACGTGCCTGAAATTGAAGTATTGCGACTGCTTGACAAATTTAGATTGCCCACGAAGCCGACCGGAATGCTCGGGATTGCCCAAAGACCGTGTCAAGATGTCTTCTGTACCCACGGATTCGAAGCTTCCTTGGGTCTCTTGTTGTGTTAGTTCGTCCTATAACAATTACACAATATGTTATTGAGCCCGTAAATATAATGGAGACAATCTTACTCTTTATTTGAAATAAGAAACGTGTTGACTTACTATTGCATCGCCGATAATTTTAATCGATGGATTCTTATACTCTCCATCGGGCTTGAGCCGCGTGTCCCGCCAAACAACAGATCGGTCCGCATACTGCCCCATCTTCTTGAGCTGCAATTTAGTAATTAAAGTTAGTAAACATAAAGAACACAAGCAATAAAAAAAATTTCAACGAGACTTTAATCTTTTTTGTATCCAATTAATTAACTTACGATTTCTTGATCACGTTTCCTATAGCCGTCTCGGCCTGTGGTTGAACCGTATTTGCTCTTTTTCCTTATCTCGCTTCCTTGTTGGGATAGCCTCTTGAAATCTGCCGTCCGTCGATAGGCAACAAACCTTTCCCAATCGTCCTGGCTGATGGTTGGGTAATTGTTCACCACTTTGGCCGGTCGTTGCCAAACAGTTTCTTCATCAATATGATCCCGAACAAATGCTTGGTAAAGATCATATCTAAAACATTTAGCTGACTCTCCGCAGGAATTCAAAACTTGCTTTTTGTGCGATTCATCAACCATGAATGAAGTTACAACTTCCAACCACACTCGTTTTTTCCTCGGTTCTAAATCAGCACTTCTGAAATCAGCAATCCAAATTGGAATGTGCTCCCGAGCTAGTACTCTAATTCAACTCTGTAATTCATCACCTTCCTTGCCTATTGGTTGGCCTTTTGAGTCAAACCTAACTTGAATTCGTTCTTCCCTCGTCCGAACAATGTGCACTCTTTTAAGGAGCGTTGCTCTTCGTTTTCCCTCCTCGTCGGCATTGAATCTTGAAGAGTTGGTTCTTCGTCGTTTTCCAATTTGAGTTTGGGTTGACACTTCCTCCTCGTGATCTTTTGACATTGTAAATGAATCTAAAACTACAGAAAACCAAATGTTTTTCAGTTAACTACCCTTAAAGAGGAAATTATGTGTGATTAAAGTGACCATTTTTGTACATTTAATGCTTGCTAATAAAAATGATCATTTTACAGCATTATAAAGAATTTAGAGACCTTTTAGCAAAACAAAAAAATATTGAGAACCAATTCACAGCTTAAGACAAGAGCAAAAAAAGAATAACTGTCAATAATAGTAGCTTTGGAAACATCTTTAAGACAAGAGCAGACAAGAGATCAACATGTTCATGACAATAACTTTAAGAAACAATATGTACGGGTCAAAACGAGAACAAGTACAACATAAGTAATAATAACTAAAAAATAACATGAAAGGAGAAAACAACATGTAACTATTTAAACGACAACCAGAGGAAAGGTATCCACTACAAAAAACGACAAGTTAAAAAACATAACTCATAAACTAAACATCTTGTTAACAGGACAGGTCTTCATTAATTTACAAACAATCACCACGACCAAAAACCTCAATTTTATCTTGAAACCGTACAAATCAGATGTGGCTGATATAAAAAGGCAGCTAGATATTTATGTGTATATATATATATATATTTATGAAAAAATCATCTGGCTATACAACAAACATAAAAGACCGGTAAAATTTAGAGAAGAGAGCAATATAACTTGCTAAAGAGAAATAGAAAGAATTTTCTCATTTGACAATCTGACAGTGACGGATAAAAAAGTTCTCCTAAATATATATATATATATTCACGTATACATATATATATATATGTTATGGCTGATATCTTCCCCAACAGTTCACTTAAAATGATTCCAAATAATACCGACTTTCCTCCTCCACCAAGTTTCCAAGAAATAACTTATAAAATTCACATCAAAATATCAGAGCATTGAAATTGACATCCAAAGCTAAAATTTTTAATTCGGTTGAAACTGATCGTTTTTGGAGAATCTTCCCACTCATCATTCTCAATGGACAATGGAGATTCACCCAAAAAAAAAAAAATCATTGGACATCAGAGATGAAGCTTTAGGAGTAAAGACCACATATATTGTTCGGAAAAATTGGAAAACCAAAACCAATTGAAACAACCTGAAAATGAAAAACCGACGACGAATCTGAAGCAAAAATGTTTAACAAATCAGAGCCTTATCCAATCATTTCAAATCAATGTAAATCACAAACACAATCAACAAAATACCATGTAGTTGACCGAAATTACCCCTATAGTCAAAAGCCCGTAAGCAATATGCATTACAACTTACCGGATAGTAGATGGTGGGTTATGGTCGGCGAGAGAGACTGGGAAAGTCCGAAATCACGGTCGTTGGTGGTGGATGGCATCGGAGAATGGAGGAAACCCTTGGTGAGTGCTGGACGATGGTGTCGGAGTTTGAGGGTTTCAGAGAGTTTGAGGGTTTCAGAGAGGCAATATACTGGGTAAGGAAGAGTTTTGCAGCTTTTTAGGTTTTATTAAAAGGATTCAAAAAGTTGAACAATTTACGAAAATTTCAAAACTTGTCGCTAAAACAATCTACCACGACGGTCCTGATTAAAAACCGTCGCGATAAGTTCATATTTAAACCATCGTGGTACAAAGATATCACGACTGTTCTCAAAAAAGACCGTCGTGGTAAAAAATGTACCACGACGGTTAAATGTAAAGACCGTCGTGGTAGTAAAAATACCACGACGGTCGAACGTAAAAACCGTCGTGGTATAGTTGATTTATTCAACTACTCTAACACGACGGTCAACTAAAAAGACCGTCGTGATAGATTTAAGTTTTTTCTCCACTCTACCACGACGGTCAACTAAAAAGACCGTCGTGGTAGTTTTAATTTTTTCACTCTACCACGACGGTCTATTGCAAAGACCGTCGTGGTACAGTGGAGATTTTTCAACCACTCTATCACGACGGTCTTATGGTTAGAACGTCGTGGTTGATTTTACACGACGTTCTTCATATTAAACAGTTGTGGTAGGGTTTTATCTACCACGACAGTCCTGGAGAAAAACCGTAGTGCTATGTATATACTACGACGGTCTTATAGGAAAACCGTCGTGGCATATGATATACCACAACGGTTTTTTTAATTAACCGTCGTCGTACTTCTGAAATTTACAATAATAGCTGTTGGAAATTGTTAATATAATCCCTGTATGTTGTGCAATCATTCATTTCGGATTGTTTTTTAATTCCAAACATATTTGCATGGATAAATGGTTCCCATATAATGTGCGTAATTAAAAAAACCGTATCTAAATGTTTACAACGTACTTAAGAAAATAAAATATTTTGTTAAGTTCTTTTTTTTTCTGCTTTTTTTTGGGCTTCTCAACACGTGTTCACTCGACGTCCAATCGAAGTAAGTGTGAAACATAGTCGTCAAAATCATCAATCTCCTCCACCGATGGCAAACCCGTTGTAAATGATGGAATGTCGGTGCAATTGTCAATATCTTCTTGGTCATCCTGGATTATTCTTGTATTCATTGGCACAACTAAAGATAACTCTAAATTTGCAGGATCCGTTGTATAAAATACTTGTACTACTCGTGACGCCATGATGAAAGGATCATTTTTGTATCCCAATCGCCTAAAGTCCACCACTGTCACGCTGTCACATCAACCTTAATATAATTATTGTCACCCCACTTACATTTAAAGAGTGCTATTCGCAAGCCGCAATAATCAAGTTCCCAAATATCTTCAATGAACCCAAAGTAATCCATGGAACTATATACCGGATTCTCGTTCTTTGGGGATGAAATATGCATAGACCCGGCCCAAAGGGTGACGCCACTATTCTGTACGGGATGCTTCTCATCTTTGTCCCGAGTGTAGAAGGAGTTGCCATTAATAAGGTACGATGTATATCTTGTCACTATCGATGACGGACCTCTGGATAGCTTCATTACGTCTTGTGAAACGCCACGCTTCGTATGCAAATATTTTCTTATCCACTCCCGAAATGTCCGATTCTGCTCATCTTGAATCCACTTCTCACTTCTTCCTTTTCTTGTATTCGCAGCTCTTACTTCCGCCATATGAACCTGAAAGAATGGCTCCATTTCCTTAGTATTGCGCAAAACATACAAACAAGCTTTTTCCCATTCATCTTGATTTACTGATGAATGAACGGCGACGGATAGTCCTTTCGAGGCATGCAGCCCGCTTGTTGGCAACCTTATTGGGTCCACGTTGGACAAATACTCAGAGTAAAATTCAACTGATTCCTCGGCTATGTAGTTTTCCACTATACAACCCTCCGGCCTATTCCGGTTCTTCACATATCCCTTGAAAACCTTCATATACCTTTTAAAAGGATACATCCACCTCAAATACACCGGGCCACATAACTTAACTTCCAGAACTAAGTGCACACATAGATGGATCATTATATCAAAAAAGGCTGGTGGGAAATACTTCTCAAGCAGGCACAATGTCATAACCAATTCCGATTGTAGTGAATCTAGCATCATTGGGTCAATTACCTTCGAGCATATTGAATTGAAAAATGAGCATAACTTCGTAATTGAGTATCTCACATCTTTTGTTAAAACTCTCCGCAAAGCAAGAGGTAATAATTGTTGCATCAAGATATGACAATCGTGTGTTTTCATTCCAACGAGTCGCAAATCTTTCATCGACACCAACCTCTTGAAGTTGGAAGAGTACCCACTTGGCACTTTCACGGAAGCAAGCAACTCACAAAGCTTTCTCTTTTCGTGTCTACTTAATGTGTGCTTTGCAGGCGGTAAGTAAGTGTTGTTCTTCCTTTTCTCGAGAAGCAAATTCGTTCTAATCTTCATCTCTTGAAGGTCCAACCTAGCCTTTTCACCATCTTTAGTCTTATTCGGAATGTCAAACAACGTGCCCACTATCGATTCACATACGTTTTTCTCAATATGCATAACATCTAAGCAATGACGCAAGTAAAGTGACTTCCAATATGGAAGTTCATAGAAGATTGACTTCTTCTTCCAGGGTCCATTGACAACTTGATCCTTACGTTTCCTTTTTCCCAAAACTACCTTCACATCTTTAACCATCTCAAATACATCCTCGCCAGTCAAAATCCGAGGAACGGATCTTTCTTCAGTATTGCCATCAAAAGCCTTCTTCTGTTTGCGATATCAATGATTTTTCGGCAAGAACCTCCTATGACCAAGATAAACGGTTTTCCTATCGTTTGTCAACCGGATGGAAGATGTTTCCTTCATACACACGGGGCATCCTATAGCACCCTTCACAGGATAACCAGATAGGTTGCCTAGTGCAGGAAAGTCGTTAATTGACCAAATCAACATTGCGTGAAGATTGAACGTATCTCCTCGGTAAGAATCTCTTACTTGTAAACCATCATCCCACAACCTTTTTAGGTCATCGATTAATGGTGCCAAGTAAACATCAATGTCATTCCCCGGTTGTTGAGGGCCTGAGATCAATAATGTCAACATCAAGAACTTCCGCTTCATGCAAACGTCTGGAGGGAGATTGTAGTTGACAAGTATGACCGGCCAGGTACTATGCCGACTACTCATGTTACTATGCGGGTTCATTCCATCCGTCGACAAACCGAGACGTAAATTCCTTGGTTCTGCACTAAAATCTGGATGATTGTCATCAAAGGTCTTCCATTGCGGTGCGTCGGCCGGATGCCTAAGCTTGCCATCGTCAACACGTTTATCATGATGCCATGTCAAACTCTTAGCATGCTGTGCATTACGGAATAAACGGCGGAAACGTGGAGCTGGTGGAATGTACCATAACACTTTCACCGGCACTCCTTTACTACCATTCGATGGCACCTTGCCCTTTTCCATCTTGACTCATTACAAACCGGACATTCATCTAACTCTTCATATTCTCTCCGGTAAAGCACGCAATCATTTGGACAAGCATGTATCTTCTCGTATTCCATTCCCAACATGCTCAACGTCTTCTTCGCCTCGTACATACTAGGTGGCACTTTGTTATCCTCCGGTAAAACATCTTTTAGAAAAGCTAAAAGAGTCGTGAAACTAGAATTCGTCCACCCTCCCGACACTTTCATATTCCATAATTTAACCAATGCCCCCAATTTTGTATATTTTGTACACCCGACATACAATGGCGTTTCGGCATCATTAGTTATTTCCTCAAATAACTCCGGATGGTGCACAAAGTTTTCTTCCAAATCATTTACCATATTGTACATATTATCACCAACGTTTTCCTCAACTATAGGCTATTTATCTTTAGTACTAGTCGATGTATACTTAATATGGACAAAATTTTCGCCATGTAAATACCATGTTTGGTAAGAACAAATAATCCCATAAGCGCGCAAATGCCCTCTAACATCATCAATAGAATGGGATCTATGATTACCACAAACTTGACACGGACACCGAATCTTATCGTCTTATGTATAAGATTTGGCAAATGACAAAAATTCTTCAACACCATCTTCATATGCTTTAGTTAATCTATCAAACCAGATCCATTTCTTATCCATGATTTGCGGGCAAATCCTAAACCAATAAATCAAATTAGTTCTCGAAGTCAAGGTGTGCATATGTTTAAATTGCATGCATAAATATCATTTGCATTTAATTAGTTACGTTATATATAAATACTCCCGGCACATGCATTAATTAAATAAACAATATATTTAATACAAAAATCCAAAAAACATAATAAAACTAAAAATACAATTACAAAACCGGCTTGGGTTATTTAATTAAAAAATCCAAAATAAAAATACATCGTAATTTTAAACATACATCGTGGTAGGATTTAACTAAAATATCCAAACTAAAAATCCAAACTACAAAAAAAACCAATCTAATAATACATTAATTGTGATAACCCAAATTAAACACTTTGCAGTATTTAACGTATCAAAAGCAATCCAAAAAAATACAAAACAAAATTAATATTCAGGGTTCGTAAATAAAAAATTAATACAGAGGAAAACATCAAAAAGATGAGTTAATTTCAGTCATCATGACTTACAAGAATGATGATCGACCAGTAGATGGTGGTGGGTGACGTCTAACAGCGGCGTATGGAACTGTTGTCGGAGTGATCTGATCTGATTTTTGTTCACGGCAGCTGTTGTATCGATGTGGGAAAAACGTGGCTACTCAATCTGATATGTCTGAACAAAAGGACGATGATTCCACGACGGTTTCATGGAAACCGTCGTTGTAAGTCTTAAATTCAATGACGGTTTTATTTAACCATCGTGGAATCCTCGACACTTCCACTACAGTTCTCTGAAATCGTCGTGGAATTAAAAACTTACACGACGGTTTCAGAGAAACGTCGTGGAAATACATACTTCCACGACGGTTTTAAAAATCCGTAATGGAAGTCTCGACTTCCACGACGGTTTTCGGAGACCGCTTTTTGTTCCGTGTTTTTGCCTCAGATTTCACGACGGTTTTTAAATAACGGTCGTGGAATCGCCGTCGTGGTATCCACATTCTGTAGTAGTTTTTACTCCAATTTTATTATTATTATTATTATTTTGAGTAAAAAAGGCTCTGATGGTGGTTCCATTATCATCCCAATTTTAATCCGCAAGCAGAATTTACTTCCCTAAATATGACAATTTCAGCCCCAAGTTTATTAATTATTATTATTATTGGTTGGAACATGTCAGGTTTGCATTTTGGATTCGGGCATGAATTGTCGAAACTGCAAATTTTATACTTTTTTAGGATGTGAAATCAAAGAGTGATCTAAATTATGAGTTTGAATGCTGGGTTTTTTTTTTTTTTTTTTTTTTGGCTAAATGAGGGGAAAAAAAATCTTTTTTCTAACTTGTTACTTTAGTAGCTTGTAATTTTTGATGATTTTCATACTTTAATTAGGCTTTGTTTGGTTGAAAAGTTCAAACTCAAAATTTTCATATCAGTTTTTGTCTTTTTCTGAAAAAGTTTTTTATCTTTTCTAAAAAAGTTTTGTGTGTTTTCTGAAAAGTCAACAAAAATTACTATTAAAACTTAAAATTTCCAACTTAAACTCATTCACCAAATGAAGTGTCTATATCTAGTACGATAAATATGAGCCACCAAACCCGTTGAAAGGGAAATATGGACCTGACCAAGCTGGTCCTAACGAAAGAAAGTGCGACCCAACCCAACCCCTTTTAGCTTGGTGGTTTACTGCCAGATCAATCCGTAAGTTTATTGGAAAGTTTATTATTTGATTGGTATTTAAGGTTAATTCCAACTAAACTATACTATTCCATCTCAATTTTTATTTTAATTTTTTAAAAAGTCAATAAAATTTATAATTAGTTTTTTAAAAGTTAATCAACTACGTCTTAAAAATTTTATCTTCAACTACCAAACCAAAACACAAGCTTAGTGTTTTTATATGTAAAACTTAAAAAAAAAAAAAAAAATCTAGTATAACACACACACACATATATATATATAAAGCACAGATACTCAATTTACATGCTTGTTTCCTTGCTTTATATGGACACGTGTAAGTTTGTTAGTGTATTCTTTTGTTTTTTGAAACTGAAGTTTTTTTTTTTTTTTTTTTTAATTCAGTTTCAACTATTTGCAACTAGGGATTAAAAAGGCCTTACGGGACACCCGTTAGCTTACCAGTTTTAAATTGATATGTGTAAGTCTATGAGTGTATTTTTTTGAGCAGTCCAGTGCGATCCTCATGGGGCGTGGGCTACACCGTTAGAGAAGACAAAGTCCCATGCGTGTTTATAATCAAAAGATTCCAAGTGGATTTCGAACTTCGAATAACATTAAGTTTACATTTTAAAGATGAAATTTTTAAATTTGGATTGGTTGATTTTTTAAAAATTATTTATAATTTTTATGAACATTTTAGAATAAAAATAAAAACTGATATGAAAAAATACAATTTAGTTAGAATTGAGTTGAAATGCCAAATAAAGCACCTTTTCTCCTTTTCATTTTTTTTTTTTTCAATTTTTAATTTTTGACTCTTGAATCATAAAATCTTCCCAGAGGAACAAAAAATTAGGAGATTCCTCTCTAATAAGTAAGGCACACAGGATTAATAAGAAAAAAAAAAAAAAAAAAAAAAGCTCTTATTATTTTGAAAACAAAGATATTAAGATAGTAATATTATTAATTTTTTGTTATTGAACAGTTTTTCAATTTGATTATGAACATGAATATTGTAGAGTGTATCAATTCTTTTTATGTCTTTGCTTAAACAAAATATGCTTTTATATAGTTTAGATGATTAACATCTTTAATCTCTATACAAGTGTCCAGTCAAAACAAATTCATCGTAGGGAGGATTCAGAAAAAAACAGAGGAAAAAGATTATAAAGAGAATAAACTTTACGTAAATTTGAAAAATAAATTTCTTGTAGTTCCAAAAAGTCCTTTTTAGTTACAAACTATTATTTTGCAAAATTATTTTGAAACCATTCAGTTTTAAAGATAATAATATTTAAAAAAAATACCTCAAAAAAACAAGAAACAGAAAACACGTCAATTTTTTTCTCCATATATCTATAACATCTATAAAAAGCACCGACCTATTAGGCTGCTACCTTTTAATTTTTTTAATTAGTTATTCTCCAGTCTTTTGTTGACAAGTGTAAGGTTACAATGAGTATATTTTTACGTGCCATAACTAATTTTAGGTCTTTTTACTTTAGTTTGGTTTCTACAACCATGTGAGAAATCTTGCTATTGTATTACATATACTTGTAATTAATGACTTTTATATTTCTCTTTAATATTTTTATATCTGATCTTTATTTATTTTTCCTTTTCTTTTGTTTTTTTGTTTTTTGTTTTTTGTTTTTGTTTTTTTGGTATGTAAGCACTCCATGTGACAAGTAAAAATATATTACATCTGATATCTTTAGCTCTTGAGACATGAATCCAATTTGTCTTATTTGCTTTTTTATCATACAATGGTTATTATATATATATATATATACATATATTTCATTTTCCCTTTTATTATGAGCTAATTTTACAGCTGTAATCTTTTTCTACTGCTTATTGTCAAGGTTCTCAAGAAACCAATTTGTCTTATTTGCTTTTTTATCATACAATGGTTATTATATATATATATATACATATATTTCATTTTCCCTTTTATTATGAGCTAATTTTACAGCTGTAATCTTTTTCTACTGCTTATTGTCAAGGTTTTTTTTTAGCTTCTGACACAATTTACAAAGACTTAGCATCGTTTGGTTCAAGGACTTAGATTGTAAAATTTGAGTTTGAATTGAATTATGCATTTGTTATAACATTTGAATTGAATTGTTTTGTTTCTTTTTGAAACTATAATTATGGTCACGTAATGGATCGTTGTTATTCGGTTTGGTTCTTCTGGCTTGTTTATAGACATAAACTTAATACAAGTATGATTATTGCTTTACCAACTAACATTTTAATTGTAAAAGGGAGATAAAATTTTAAAACAAACGAGGCAATAAATGTTCAACAATATTGAACATCCTCATCCATTTGTATAGTTTCTTTTTCTTTTTCTAACATAAATAGAAAATTAGCTTTCAAATTAGGTAATGAAATTAATCAACAATTTTACATCTTAGCTTTTAATCCATTTGAATTGATATAATGTAATTTCATATATGTTATAAAAAGATCCCAACATAAAGAACAATTAAAATTAATTACGGAACAACTCAATAGGGACAATCAACAATTCAGAAGACATCATCTAAGAGGAAATGACTAATTTGATTTAATTAGATTAGAAAAAAGAATGGAACGAACTTGGATTTAATTAAGCGCTTAGCTAAATATGCATGTCAAAAAATAAGAAACAATAGAAGTGAAAAAAAAAAAAAATCATTTCACTCCCTGACTAACATATATAATTATACGACATGAAAACAATTAAAAATAAATAAATAACTTATGAGTCGTGTCAAGAGCTAAAGAAATGAGATGTAAAAATAAATGAAAACTAAAAAAACTAGAAACTAAAAGAATCATTACATAAATCTCATCAGTCTTAAGAAGAAACAAAAATTAGTCTATCTCCCGAACTCATGAAGGATACGTCCAGGTGCTCAAATAAATACATTATTATTGTTTTTTTGTTTATTACTTTAAAATAAATTAATCAAACCAACTGGCACGTGCATTTGCACGTGCCCAAACAACTAAGTACTTAAAAAAAATTCATGCGCAAGCCGGCCGGACTAACTGGTATTTTTGTTTAGACCAAACAGCAATCATAAAAGATCACATCTCCAAACCCGAAAGGAAAATCCATGAAGAAAGAGCAGTGCAGACTAACAATGAACATTCAAACATTTCATCAATACTATAAAATGCAACTGCATTTACAAAGTATCTTTAATACTCAGAAAAAATAAAAGAACCAAAAATTAAAAATTAAAAAATATCACTTCAAATAGTTCACCGAGATGTCTATTGACAAAAGCATTCAAATAAGATGCTCTTGAACTAGTCTAGTCTGCCTTGGGCAGGGGACAAAAACTTCTCCTTTTCATTTTTACTCAGCCTTAGTTATACAGTTTACCGGGCACTCAATTAGAATAGAACAAGAGCAACACCAAAATTGAAGTTAAAGTGCAGTGACCATCATCAGCAACCCTTCTCAGAATTGTTGCTAGCCCTGAAAATATGTAGCACCATCATACATGCAAGTACTTTTTAATGTTTTTCATGTTCCGATGTTTGATGATCAAAACAGAAAATTCCGTCTCATTATAACATATAGCATACTATAGGTGTAGGGCACGAGAATGGTACCAAATTGAGGCAAACTCTGAATACTAGATTTAAACTTAAAATAACAGGGGTCAAGGTCAACTTCAATCTGGCAAATGGAGCTAAAACTGACTGGACAAAATATGAAAAACGAGGAAATGAGACGAAAACACGGATAAAGCCTGATCTGAAATGCAGATGATACTTACAGCAAAACGGAATGCCAAATGTTGGTGTTAATTCAGATCATTAAGCATTTGGTAAAAATTGTTGACAAATGAATTTCGAACGGAGTGAGTTTCCGGCCAAAATGGGTTAAATGGACGGAGCAAGAAATCAAAAAGTATACTTTTAATCTCAGTAAGATGTCGAGATAAATGTGGGCATGATGTAGTGCCTTACCCTGCCAAAAAGTATCAAAATATAGCCGCGTTCAGTTAATTGGCATGAAATGAAAGGCCTCACAAATTAGAAGAATCCCAGCTAGCATGAACGGCACTAATGATTTTCTCATGCAATGTGGCCCCCGAGCAAGCAACTATTCCTCGGTCAAGACCCTCCAAGTACAACCCCTTTGAAAAGTCGAGAGGGTGACCTCGAGCATCAGTTACCACACCTCCAGATTCTTCGACAATTAGAACACCAGCAGCATGATCCCATATCTTCTCCTTGTACCCAGACCGTGCAAACTTCATGAAAATCTCGGCATCTCCCCGAGCTATGGCAGCATATTTCACCATGCTGTGGACACGCAAGGGCTGTTTTCTACCATTTAGTCATAAGGCAAAAATTATAGTAATTTCATTAGAATGCAAATAAATTATGAATTTCAAAACCATGCTACCCGAACAAGGGAAAAATCCACATAGAAAACGTCTAAAAATTTGTAATCTAGAAAGAATATTTACATACCTTAGACCTACGCTGTGAGCAAGTCCCTGTGTGAACGAGTGATTTGAATTTGCTTTCTCAACAGGTTCACAAGAAGTGGCCAATGAAGGATCATCAATGGAAGAGACACGGATCAATGTCGCTGAATTTGGCCACTCAAGCTTATTGTCTCCGTAGATTAGTGGCTGCATCCATGCCTCACCGCTGCCTTTCAATGCATACATAACACAGCCTTTTTCCCACTTATTCGTAGCAGGTGGGGTAAAATTCAATATGGTTTGATGTTGTTGATGATGATAACTGAGCAATTCCTTCTTCATCGGATAATTAGGGCACCCAAGAACTCCGATAATAACTTTCCCATCCTCAAGCAATGCTAGAGCTACTGCGTACTGATCCCCTCGTATGAAGCCCAATGTCCCGTCAACCGGGTCAAGCACCCAGTGTCTCCCTTTGGGTCCTCCGGTTGAGTTGCATCGGCTGATAGCCGCAAGAATTCGAGAGGTCTCAAGGGCCTTTGTGGGACGTTTAAGACCATACTTTGGTGCTTCGTCCAAGCATTCATTCACAGTGTTCACTACAGCTGCCAGCAAACCTGCAGAATCAGCCTTGGAGAGAGTCTTCACATCTTCTTCCGCAATGATGGAGATGTTTTGACTCCCAAAGGTTTCCGACAACACCAAGCTAACGGTTGCCTGGACACTCAAATCTGTTCATAGAGGTATGTTATACTATCAACCGAAATCATTCTGAAACCAACTTAATCAAAAGTGAAATCCAAAGAAAAAGTTAAAACAAAAAAGAAAAAGAATATCGCATGGCATTCATTTCATCTTATTTGTCGACTACTCATTCAAGAAAAAACCCTATAACAATTTCTTGTAACAATGTAAATTCACTAACTAAAATAAGTGTTACATTCAAAGTTGCAAGAGTTTTAATTATCATGATTCATTTTCACAAATAAACCAGCAGATACTCTTTTTATCAAGAGAAATTCTCATAATCCTGCTCTTGTTAAAAGCTCACCGATATCAAAACTAAACTCTTGTTTCCTTTACAAAAAATGACAAAAGGAAAACATTAAACTATACTATTTTTTAATATATATATATATATCCGTTTGAAACAGTCAAAGTCAGAGACCTATTTGTGGATACACGCAGCATACAAAGCCAGAGGAAACCCATGTATAAGTATCAAAATCAACAACAACCTCTTTAAGAAAATTGCAAATGCATCGAATTTTAGCCCGTTTTGCACAGCTTAGTGGAGGTTGTTGTCCGTTTATTGAGTCCAGAAACTGCTTTTCAGAGTGCTTTGGCCGGCTCTTCAGAAGAGCTTCCAATGAAAAAAAGCCTCTAATAAGATTTTACAAACTTCATTACAACATTTCATTATTATATATTTTCTTTGGCTGAAGAAATTTTTATTATTAATTTTAAAAAAATCATTTTTGTCCTCTTCCAAACACCTACTAAACTTTTACTTCTCTTCTTCAGCTGCCTAAAAACAATAAGCAAAACGCAGTACGAAATGAATTGCAGCCACCCTTTAGGCTTTTGTACAATAAATTCCATCAAAACTACAAAAACAAACACACAGTCTATATGTGCATATAAATACATATATTTATGTACACAATACGCCAAAATTGATAAAATTCAATTGAAACTTGAAGAAGAATGAATTACCTGCAATGGTTACAGGAGAATCATCATCCTTAGATTGAATTTGCTGAGTTGTGGTCTTCTTGTTGTTGTTGTTCTTATCAGAAACCAAATCATTTTGAACTCTCTGACACAGAGAACACGCCATGTGAACCACTCGAACGGCAACATCCAACTCCTTGGAGTACTTTTCACTTCCCATAATTGGATTTCAACAAGTTTCTGGTAATACCCAGAAAAAGAAAACCCCCCAAAAAAAAAAAAAACAAAAACAAAAACAAAAACTAAACAGAAGAGAGAGAGAGAGAGAAACAGAGAAATCTCTACGTTGCTACATTCTCGGAGAAGTGAAATTGCGGCTGCTGATTTTACCGTTTAGATACGCGAGACGAGGACATCATTTGGCTGACGCATTCTCTCTCTCTCTCTCCGGTTTTTGTGTCGTTTAATAAAATGGGGTTTTGGTTGATGGGGTTGGGTGGCATTTATTTGGAGAGACCAGCTTGTTTGGCTGCAGGGAAAATGAAGTAAGAAAAGCGCATGGAAAATTGGAAAGTGGGGGAGAGAAAATGAAAAATGTTATTCACGGGAAGAGTGTTGGTCATCATTTTTCTTTTTTTTTTTTTTTTTGGTGTGGGATTCTGAAAACCATTGGTGTCCGGCTCTCCGCGTTCAACTTTGGAGCTCGCCTAGGCGGGGCCAAAAGTACGACTACGTGGTTTGTTATAAATTTGCCACCTCGATGATATAATAATCAAAATGTTATCAATATTTAGGGGACATTTGGTTCACCATTTCAACTCAAAGTTTTCATCTCAGTTTTTATCTTTTTCTAAAAAAGTTTTTTATCTTTTCTGAAAAAGTTTTTTGTATCTTCTGAAAAGTCAACAAAAATTATTATTGAAATTTAAAATTTCCAACTCAAACTGGTAAATCAAATGGAGCCGTAGGGTTCTTTGGAGTCACATTTGGAAACGGTATTTTAGAGATTAAAAATGATTGTTTGGTGTGAAAAAATGATTGAAAATGGAGTCACATTTGAAAACGGTATTTTGGAGTCACATTTGAAAACGGTATTCTAGATTGAAAATTATTGTTTGATGTGAAAAAATATAAAAACTTGAAACATACTCAGTAAAAAATTATCAATATAGATTTTGTTTCATTCCACACTAAATAATATGCAATTTGAAAAAAAAGTCATATGATTTCGGCTAAAAATAATAATGTTATAAACTTTTAAAATTTGAGTTTTTTAAAAATATTTAAAAAAGTAAATAGTAAAATTGCAGGAAAATGGCAAAAAAATATTTGGAAACCACTTTTCCAAACATCGCCCCAAATGGGGCTTAGATAACAACTGACGTTGATTGGGCCACCATATAGGCAGTCACGTGACGATGACTTGATTATTATGTGGCAACTGAGAAGGAGACGACGAGAAAGCACACTTATGCTTTTAAAAGAGTGGTATAGATATGTTATTTACTAAGGATTTGTTTAGGGAAACTCCAAATAGAAACATTTGGAATGAAAATATTTAAATGAAAATTTTTGAATAGATGCATTTAAATACGTGTTTGGAAGCAACCACTTGAGAAGATGTAGATAACATAGGAAAATGATATCTAAAATGATTTTCAAAGTGTTTTTTTTTTTTTTTTTAATCATTGTAGAATTTTGAGTTTGATTGTGTTTTTAGATAAATTGATTGGAGTAAAAAAAAAAAGTTAAATTTTATTTGAATCTATTTTTGAAAATACTTATCAGGTGTATATTTCTTAGAAAAAATAAATGGATAAATAACTTTATCCCATTTTCTTATTCCTTAACAAAAAAAATGAAAACGAGTTTTAGTTTTAGTTTTTGTTTTATGAATTTGTACAAAACAAACACTATTCCATAATTATTTTTGAAATATCTTTATTGAAAATCGTTAAATTCCTTTCCAAAACTTTTTAAAAATAATAACAAAAGGGCACATCTCTTTATCGGATTTTTTTCATTCGGCTTTACTCTGGCAAAAGGTTTTAATGAGGCATCAAATTTATCAGTGTAATTCCAATAAGATGTAAGTATAGTGGTTATTTCTTTATTTTATCTCTTCCTTGGAGTGGCTTCCAGCTTTGTTCTTTCATTGAACTTTATGATATTTTCTTTTTCATCTAATATGGGTAAATGATGAGAGTGTTAAAAAGGTGCTTACCAAATTAAGATGTCTTAGAGTACGTTCTAATTCCTATCACCACCATTAGATAAAAAATAAGATTTTTCTTTTTCTTCCTATTATAAATAAAATCCATTATTATTAAAAAGCACTAGTTACAACAAATAAGCATGTACATTGTTTAATGAACAGTGATATCTCAAGTAATGCACATGAATTAAACTGCCGAATCCTATGCGCTGAACTACGGTATACATATTTTATGTTTTGTCTACAGTGCAGAGACTTTTTTGCATTATTGGTTTTCCTTCATCTACAACTATTTTTTTTACCCTTATTATGAAAATTGCCGCTATACACAGTATAATTGCCGATGTTCCTTTTCTTTTTCTTACAGGTATTGATTTGAAATCTGATTTTGGCTTACATATTTATGTATAGAGATACAATGTAGAATATATTGTCACATACATATTGTGAAACTAATATTATTTTACGTTAATTTTAGACCTGATCTATAGTAATACTGGATTGGTACGTAGACTATCTATATCGTGTAAAATTCATATATCCACTAATCCCAAAAGATGAAAAAAATGAGTATGACTATATTATAACTATTGTCATTTAAATCTTATTGTTTTTAGTGAATTGTTCCAAAATTATCTCATGTACAAATTGAACTTATATACATCATTATGGGATTTTGAAATATTTTTACGGTAGAGTCAATGTATGTCGATACATATTGGAAACTAATGACGTACACTGTGTAAAATTGAAAAAATATGTTTTAGCTCCAAATGGTTATGATCTGACTGATTGATTGGCTAAATGATGCTTAACTACTAATTTTGACAAATATAAATAAGGGATTTACCAATGTCAGTAATACTTTATCAATTAATAAGTAATCAATTGCCATTGTAAATAGCATATTAATATAACAAAAAGATAAATGTGCATCTAGGTTTTTTTTTTTTTTAATAATTTAATTCTCTCTTTCTCCCTCTCTATTATCTCTCACCTCTCTCTCTCCCAACCGTCACCTATCTAACCACGTCGTCGTCATACTATAGTTAGGGAATCTCCTCACCATGTCATCTCCGTCCTTAACTGGTCACTACATCTCTTCACTAGCATGGCATCATTGTCCCTCTTTGGCGATGGGATCAGCTGCGAAGCCCCCATCATGTGATCTAGAAGTGGTGCCTTTGTGCATCGCTATCCTCCCGCCATAGCGAGCTCTAGCCCCAACATCGAAAAATCTTGCCAACATGGGCCTTCGCATGGAAAGAATCAATGTCGTCGCGGGGAAAGGGAGTGGGATTTAAGGGGGAGGAGGGACCTCAACATTCTAAATATGAGGTGATTAGATTGGCCGGTTGAGATTGACCAGCGCATTATTCATTTTAATAGTTATTTAAAATAAATATTATTAGAAATTTTTTAAAGAGATAGTCAAAACGGTCATTTCACCTAATTTCTCAAAAAATTATCTTCTACTAGTATAGATTTTTTTTAAATTCATCTCATAAATCATCATAATTTAAGAAAAATTAAGTCATTAATGTCTCTACTTTTGTACAAAGGAAAAAAAAAAAAAAAAAAGAAGGAATGAAAGAAAAAAGAAACACTAACTCATTTACTATTAAAGACTATGAAAAAGAGCTACTTAACTTATCTTTAAGAACAATATTAAAAGATGTCGATAGTATTGAGAATCACCTCCTAATAAAACGTGGGTGAGACCTACCCCAAACGTTTTTGCAATATCTTTGATGTCTTCTTTTTAAACATTTAAAAAAAAAATTATAGAGCAGAACATTGAAATCCTATCAATAGTGGTTTTTTTTAATTGTCAAACTTATACGATTTAATTTTAATTGAGGTTGACGTTCAAACACATGTACTAGTAATAGATAATTCTCTGTTACAAAACTTTCTAGAAGGTTATACTTGGTAAATCTTAATCTTTGAACAGGAGAAAACACCTTTTCTTTTTGTCTAGATTACAGAAATACCCTTTTTACCAAATATTTCACATCAACACTCCCTCGGCGTGATTTAAAATATATACCTTAAAATTTCAGTGGTCGATCTACTTGTTGCATCAATCCATTACAATGGTTTTTTTTTTTTAGTACAGAAAGTATTAGATGGTTTGTTTGGTAAATAAAATGAGATCGGTGGTATCCTTACGTCGCCGTCTCAGTGGTCATTGGGTGAGCCTAGGTCACACCGATGGGATTACAAACATTCTAACTCTAGGTTTTTATAGATAGCAGACTCTAAGTTTCAAGAGCAGACAACACATAACCTTTTTGCTAAAGGTTAAACTCTGCATGCATCATGGTGAACGTAAGACCTGCTAAAAATAAAAGCTCTAAGTAGGTCTTATTTGCTACCAAGCCACCATGGTATAAGAAACTATTAGATAGTTGTGAGTGTGTAAATATTGCTTAACCTCATTTTTTTTTCCACCAAGTAAGGACAAAAGAGTTTAAGGTACTTAAATGCATTTGGCTTAATTTGTCAAGAGTTATTTTTGCAATTTAGGGGAGTAAATAAACTACATTTTTCCGTCAAGTTTGACTTAGGGTGTGTTTGGTTGAAGGGATTGTGGGAATGCAAGAAGGGTATGAAGGAAAATGAGGCGGGATTAGACGAATCCCGTGTTTAATTGGTAAAGGGGATAAGCTTATGGAAAGGATTGGGCTAGGGGAGACTAACATGATTAATTATCCCCTTTAAAAAAGACCAATAAAAAGGAAAATATCTTTTTTGAAATTGTACCATTTACACGATTAAAAAAAAAAAAAAACATGACGACTACTTTCAATCAAGAGAAAGACAGCCAGATGAGATGGCATAACGTTTTATCACCCAAACCAGATGGCGATGTGTTTTGACATTTTTTTTTTCTTCTAGGAGAAGTCTTACAAATAAAATAAAATAAAACTTGTGGATATTTTATTCACATTGATTACTCAATTTGCCCCTTTTTGTCCCACATTTCACACTCCAATTGAAGGAAATTAAGAATTTAGGAGAGGCGCGAGTTGAATAACAGGCCCACCTTATGAAAAATTAGACCTTATGTCGTTTGTTGCTTTGTCCTCGTTAAAATTCTCAATTATATACCTAGCAAATATATAGATAGGGCTAAGACTATCCCAATACTAAGCTAATAATTGCTATTATAAAATTGTAGATTTAATGGAAAAGTATTTTTCATTATAGTACTATCTTTTTATGTTCAATTTGCTAGTATCAAATTAACTTGACAATATAAATTCAACCAAAAAAAATGTTTTTTGTCAATATTAAAAGGATAAATTGCTCGTTTAGTCCCTATATAAGTTTGTACAATTTTAGTTCATGATCTTTTTTTTCGTAACTGTAATGTCTCCTAAACTATTAAAATGTTTCTACAAAAGTCATTTTCATTAATTTTTTAACGGAATAGTCGTTAGTAATTTGGCAAAAAAGTGATGCTAACTAACGGATTGAGCTAAAAATTAACGGAAAAAAAACTATTGTAGCAATGTTTTTAAAGTTGTATAATAACATTTTTATAGTTTAAGGGCATTCTAACTTTGGTCCTTGATCTTTTTTTTCATAGCTAGAATACCCCTAGATTATTAAATACCCAATTCCATGTCTATCTTTGTGGTCTTACTTTTACATTATCATACAAATACTTCCTCTATAAATAATGAGTCAAAACTTGAATGAAAAATGCCACACGAGAGTGACTTTAAAATCATTATTAAGTTTCTCATTATGCATCGCCCTATGCTAGTTCATCACTATCATTAAGTACCCTTGTTGTTGATAAGGGTTCCGCAATTGGAAGTGGTTATCATTTTTTGAATACATTTATTATTATTATTATTATTATTTTATTATTTGGTTCGGAAATGGCTAGTGTAAAGTTTGTGTCTAGTTGATAGCCTATAAATAGGTCTATTGTGTTTAGAGGTGTACGTGATCAGAAAAATATAGAGAATGCATATGTGCCCTGCTGCTTGAGAGAAAGCAAGAAGAGAGATAAGCAAAGGGTGTAAGGGGTTTTGGGTAGAGAGAAGTGTTGAAGAGAGTTTGTTGAGTGTGTAATTCTGAAAAGTAATAGTTAAATTATTATCCCTCTCTCATAGACTTAAATAATTTTGCCAAACTACGTAAATTCTTTGTCCTCTCTGTATTTCTATTTGAGTTTATTTTTCTAATATGTTTTATGTATATGTGGGTGTTTTCCCCAACTGTTTTATACATCTTTTAGTTTGTACGAATTTGTGTCTGGTTAGTGGATGAGCGTGTCCCTTATTTTTAGGGATTAGTTTATAATCATTTTCGTTTTAAAAATCTAGCTAGAATGAAAGTATTATAAGGAGTGAATGAAATATTTTGACTGTATTGTGCTATATATTGAGATGTTTGGGACCTTGGGTTCCTTGAAAACCCTATCAATTATGGAAGTTTTGCTCATCAAATAAAATCCATCCATCCTTTTTGTTGATGGTGTGGCCGGCATCTTCAGCCAAGAACTAAGACGTCAGGTCTGACCAGGTCACGATAAGACAGTGTTTGAACATTTTAGTGCCTGTTTGAGGGGACATCTAGAGATTGTGCTTAGAGGTGGGTTGGAAATGTATGTTTGAGGGAAAAACTTTGAAAAAGTTTTGTAATGTATAAAATAATATAAAAATTTGAAATGTGTTCAAAAAAATATATAAAATGGATCTTGTCTTGTTCGTTACGTCGTTGTGAGCAATTTGACGTAAAAATATCTCATTTCGATATAAAAAGAGAAACATAAAACTTCTTAAAATTTGAGTTTTTTTTAAAATAAGAAATAGAGAAATTTTGATATAAAGTTATACATTTTGAATCCAGACGGTAAATGCCATCTGGAGTGGTTGTCCCAACCGGCCACTTAATGATAATCATACAATTAGTATAATTCCATTCAGCGTGCTAGCCAGGACCAACTGACCAAACAAATGCCAAGAACACACTTGCAAGACACAATACATGGTTGGGTTGGTCGACCATTCCAGACAGATCATGTTAGTCCGACCTTCGCCTACTTTTTGAACCTTCACCTATCAAATCAGTCCACGTGGCATTCATCCCACAACCCTTATGACAGATCATGTGGATGTGGTACCATCTTATGGAACTCCTCTTGGTTGTGGAACCGTAGCACACTAACCAACCGGGCCATATCCAGCTATCCTTAGTCATACAGCGCCTATAAATATGGAGCATTTCATCCGCACGGGTACGAACACTTTTCTTGCTAATACTATGCCTCTCTGCTTGTCGATCAATACCATTTATTAACTTAAACATCGGAGAGTCATTCGTAGACACCCCGCTGCCGTCCCTTCTGAGGTGCTCTTTCCCATTTTGTATGTGGCCCGAATAGAGTAGCAAGTTCTGATGCCGTATGCATCCGCACGTAGGGTTGATTCAACATTTTGACATCAACACTTTTTATTTTATTAATTACGAGTCATATCCAATCAATTTTATCTCTTTTTTTTTTTTTCTCTTCAAAATTAATATTAATTTAAAAATAATAGAAGAAAGTTAATGCGTATGACAAGACGTAGGTTGTGCTTGTGTAATAGTTAAAGTCGTTGAATACATTTTTTTTTTTAATTAAGAGGTAGGAGAATTTAAAATCGACATTTTAAAATTAAGTCAGGGGTGAATTTATTATTGGACAATCACAAAAAGTAGGATATTAATGTTACTCATTAATATTCCATTTCAAATGTAAAAAAAAGAGAAGGGGAAAAATAAAAAAAAGAGAAAAGGACAGCAAATTAAAAAAACAAAAAAGTGTATTAATTGATGATTCCTGAAATGAAAATTACTCTCTCAAGTCTCAATCGTTGAGAGCTATCTTCCAGCTACCGAGTAACTCGCTTTTCATTCATAAATTAACTCAAACACTCGAGTACAAATCGTATGCTTTTTCTGCCCAGAAGAAGCACTAAAGCCAGTTAAGAGAAAAGAGCAAAAAAAATTATGATCTAGAAAAATTCTTTAGTTTCCAAAAAAAAAAAAAAAAACCGTTAATTATTCAATTTTCAATTTTGATAAATTAGTCCTTGTAACTTCTAATTTTTTTTTTTTGACAGTTTTAGTCTCTGGTATTAAAACTAATTGAACAATTTCAAAATTTAATACAGATAATCACATGTCGATTTCATGATAACACAAGATTTTACAAAAATAATTACATTGACTATAAGATGCTATCTTTAATACTATTAAAAACCTTAAAACTACAATATTTTGCACTTAATATAATGATTTATTCAAAATTTTCATTTTATGTTACAGATATGTGACTATCTATGTTAAATTTATGAAATCTCTCATGAATTTTAGTGTCAGGAACCAAAATTTTGAAAAAACAAAAACAAAAGTCCAAGATATTTGTCAAAATTTGGAACAATGGTTGGAGTTGTAGTTTTGTAGGTTAGAATTAAAATGTGTCTTTTGTTGGAGTGTGAATAAAAAATGAACTGGAATTTATCTTTGTTTTTTATTTTTATTACACTTTTTAGTGTTAGATTACTAAAATACCCTTTCAAATTTTATAATATATATTGCACGTGACTCATTCCGTTAGAAATTTAACGAACTTGAACAGAAAGGACTATAATAGCTAACATTTAGAGAGTTTAGGGTTATCTCGACCAAAATTTAAAAAAAAAAAAAAAAAAGAACTAAATTGTCACCTCTACAATAGTTCAAGTACCATTTAGGCTAATTACTCTTTTTTAAAATGCTTTCTCTTTCAAATATTTGAATTCGTTATTTGAATTCTAAGTTTAACTTTATGATTCAAACGGGGCTTAAACTCATAATAAGAGTTCTTAACTCAAAACCTATAGCTAATAATAGTTGCATGCATTAACTATCGGCAATTTTATACCTAATTCTATATTAAGGTGAAGAACTCGAATTCCCACCTTAATTTTAAAAAATTAATTTACATATTAAAAAAAAAACCCAAAATCTGGGTCTGTTTGGTTCATTAGTTTGAGTTGAAATATTTTAGTTGTAATAGTAAATTTTTTTGAATTTTCAGAAAAGACAAAAAACTTTTTGGGAAAAAAACAAAAACTTTTTGGAAAAAAGATAAAAAAAAGTACAGTTTGAGTTGAAATGAAATGGCGAAGCAAACAAGCCCTCTGTAAAAAGCTTTACAAAGTTAAGACAGTTAAAAAATTTTAAAAAATAAAATAAAAGGACCACGTGCTCCCACTCCACATAACGTGAATATGTGCCTCAGAATACCAAACCAAAGTTATCACGTAATTGTTTGATACCTAACTATCATATTTTATATTATGTGATTAAAAAAAACAATACGTTACTTTCTTTGTCTTATTTTATTAATTTATTTTTTAACCAAAACCAATACTTGTATTTGACGTGTCACTTCTGTACAACCAAACAATTAAAAAAAAATAATAGGGTACTCTACAAACAAAGTTTTTGCTACAAGATGCAATTAATAAAATTTGGCAATTTACGAAAACAATAAATAAACAAGAAAAATTTGGCAAAGCCGTACAATGTCTCTGAGGAAAAAAAATCTATCTATAGCTAAAAGTGATATGTACTTCTTTAACCCTTAATCAGAGAAATTTATTTACAAATATTTACTATCATATTTACTCAACCCAACTGCCACCTCCACATTCACAACAATTTTACCATGAGCTGCCAATTGTAGGGTTTTAGTTGACCCTTCACATTTACATGAACAACAGCTTAAACACCGAACATCTTCTCCATCATTTTCACACGTGTCAACCATCAAACAACACATTTTTCCCCACAAGTGTTCGACCTTTAACATCTCTCCACCTATATATATTTCAACAAGTTACATGAGGTATAAGAAATTTCAGCGTTTTCATAAGTACTAGTCCTGAGAAGTTTGAAGATATTATCCAAACGTGTAGAGAATATTAATAATTAAATAAAAAAAAATGGTTTGTTTTTGCTTCTTGGTGGATCAGACGAGGAAGGTGAAGCGGAGCAAGCCCGCGGCGGGGACGTGCTCGCGGTGCGGCAGCGGGGCCAGCGTGGCCGACATGAAGACGGAGACGAGGTTTTGTTATGTTCCTTTCTACTGGCGATCTTGGAAAGCCATTATGTGTACTTTCTGTGGAGCCATTCTTAAGTCCTACCGATAAATTCTTTTTTTTTTTTTTTTTTTTTGGGTCCCTTCTTTTGTATGTTCATCTTTTCATTCTTTTTCTTTTGCTTTTTTCCTTCTCTCTCTCACTAATATATTCGAAAAGTTTGTCAAGATATTCAGAGATGTTTGGAGTACATATACATATATATATGTATTTGTTCATAGCTTGCAATATAGTGGTTGTTTTAGAAGAAATAAAAGTAGCCGGTAATTTATTTTTCTTTTATTAATTAGGCCAGTAAGTTCATTCTTTTTTTGGTAACTTGAGACATAATTTTTTTTTTTTTTTTTTTTGGGGTAAGCATGCAAGACTCAGAAGTAGAACATATAATAGAACATTTCAAATTACCATTAATTGCTAATTAAAGAATGAAGAGAAGTATTAGTTGTGGGAAAATTGAAGTTCTTGTCGTGCATCTTTGATGAGGATATATATTATTAGAATAATGATTCCAAGTTTGAGGCGGTTCACCAGTATCTATAGTATATATCTATCTTTATATATATATATATATATATATATATATATATGAATATACACCCCTTTCTGATTTAGCCTCTTTTTTCGTTCTTGATCTCTTCTAGAATTCTTTTTTTTTTTTTCTCTTCCTTTTTGGAAAAACAAAAAAAAAAAAAAAATTCATCTGTTAGTCGGTGAAAGTTGGACCAACATGACGGTAATATTTATAGTTTTATTTAATGCAACCAATTATCGATACACCTAATTAAAAAACAACAAACAAATATCCTGCTTAAAATTAACACCGCCATTAATATAGAGTTCAAATTTCTCATATCAAATTCAAAAAAAAAAATTTGCTGCTTAAAAATTATAATATCTGTCCCTTAATTTTCTCCTGAAATTAAGAATCTCAAGCGCTATATATGGTCAAATATTGATCAATGGAGAAAACAAAATTAGCAAGTATAATTTTCAAAATAAAAAAAATTAGAATAATTAGCAAGTATGGAGAACTCTGTTTCCCTCTTATCTGTTAACATTTTACACTAAAGACAAAAACAGATAGCAGTCGAAGGGAAAGGTATTAACTATTTTGGGGAAATCATTATGATACAAATTTAGACATCGTTATATTAATATGATATAAAAATTTAATATTAAATTAATATGATAGAAAATTAAACTAAAGTTAATTAACATTTATATTATATTGATCAATAATAAAGAATTTGAATAATATTAATTAATAGATGAAAAAAAACTATTATTTAAATAATTTTCTCAATTATTTATGTACGTCATCAATCATCAATAACACCAGGACTGTTAATGTTTATTGTCTCATAGTGGGGGAAAACAAAACAAAAAAGAAAAAACAAAACAAGAAAACAGTGAATCATTGAACTTATTCTTATTTAGGATCCGCTTGGAATAATAATTGCAGTTGAAGTTTTGTAGTTTGAAATTAAAATATATGTTTGATTAAAATGTGAATTGAAAATAATTTATAAACATTTGAAATGGATTTAGAAAAAATATATATATAATGTGAATATTCTTTCGTTGTTCCATCATCCTCTAATTTATAAAAAAATTCATCTCATTTCGACTCGAAATAATTTTTGATGGACTTTTTAAAATTTGAATTCTTTAAAAATAAAACAAAGAGAAAATAAGACGTAGATTTGAGAATTTTAAAATTGACTTATAAGATCAATATGAAAATATTGTTCTAAACGACTATAACCATTCAGATTATTACGTAAATATTCGAGTAATTATAACCTCAAAGGAAGGGAAAAACATAAAACCAACACTGTCCCAAAAAAAAAAAAAAAAAAAGGCGAGATAAGTATGAAACCTTTGAAAATGTACTAATTAATAATAAATGTCTTGGAGAAAAACTAAAATTTGTAACTTGTGATTGATAACTGAATTGATGCGACCCCTTAGGAATTCAATACCAAGAGAACACATTTTACGACTATAACCATTATCAATTTATAGATTTTTGTGTTATTTCTACCATTAATGCAGTTGTTTCTTGTTGATGAACCTCACAAACGTACATGTGTGTGTGTGTGTGTGTGTTTTGTTTTTCTTTTTTTTTTTGTTTTGTTTTGTTTTTGCTGAGAAAAAAAGTACTATAATATATGCATGTGTGTAGGCCCGTCTTTGGTGACTTATCAACAAAATACACAACAAAGTAGATTGAGTACTACGTATTTCATAAGACATTATTGCTCAACTCTTTTCACTGGAGTTCACTTAAAGCATTTTAAAAATATAAAATGTAATTATTTTTTTTTAAGATAACAACATTTATTTTTTAACATTAAATTTAATCATAATAGAATCTAAAATATATATATTAAAAAATTTAAGTCCGATGAATATTCAAAACAAAATTATTTCAATAGAAAAAATACTTCAGAACACTATTTGTATTTAACACCGTCATGAAAAGAAGATAAATTTCGTTTGTAAGTCTTATATCTTGAGATTATCTTTTTATTATTTAATAGACATTACTGATACTCATTAACACTAATTTATCGATGATTTTTTTTTTTTTCCGTATTTTATCTATAGAATTTTTCAACCATATAAATAAGGTACACCAACAATTAAATTTGCCGACCAGAAAATATAGAAAAGTAGAACAAAAGAAAGATATGGCAAACCGACTTGCTCACGCATTTCTACGAACGTAGGATTGAAAACTAGCCAGTTATAATAAATGACAAACAAAAGTCAGAAGGTACAGATGAACGTAGAGCAATGGTCTATATATATATATATATATATAGTTGACTATGTATGCATACATATATATACTATGTATTTACATATAAATACACGAGTCCCCTCCCTTCTCCTCCTCTTTTAATTTTCTCCAAAATAGGTATGGCCTGTCTCCTCCTTTTAACATAATGTTATGGCCTTCAATTTTTTCATGAAGAGAAAACTTGTAAGTTATACATGTATCTTCTAAGCTGTGTTTATTTCTTGGTTTGGTTCATCTACATATGCAATGCACATATATATATATATATAATGCACATATATATATAATGTGCCATGACCTCTAATGCATTTAATGCATTTGGTTCGTGATTAAAAAAATCAACAGAAATGAGTAAAACATGTGTGTGTGTGTGTGTGTGTGTGTGTGTGAGCTACTTTATTCTTACAGGTTGCATAACTAGAGCCGTACACCTTAAAGAGAAAATTCGTGACCTATTCCAATCATACAGGTGTATATACATGTATAATGCCATTTGTCTTGTAAGATTATTAAAAAGATACCACATCCTTTTTTCTTTTCACATAAGATATACACGGGGTAATTTACTCGTTTTCTGATTATCTCTCAAATTGGAATATTTGTATCCATTAATGTATTCACTGCATGAAGAGTATGTTAAGGGACTCAATCAAGATATTCAGGTTTATTGAGATGTTTAGGTGCATATATTGATTCAGATATCCAGTATTTATTAAAAAAAAAAAAAAAAGTCCAAGTATTTATCTCAACAAGAAAAAATAAAATGAGTTTCAATCACGTCAGGTTAAATCCTCATTATTAATTAAAGAAGACCTATCAGTTTGTGATAATCGAAATTTAATTTGACAGGCTGAATCCTATTATTCTCAGAATTTGGTTTGTGTGTGTGATCGATGACTGCCAACCACGTTGAAAGGAGAGACAAGTCAAGGGAAAGGAAGGGTGAGTGAATAGAAGAAAATGAGATGTTTGGAGTGACATATAACATGCAATTTCAGTGTTCATATTTTGATCAAAAATTTCAGTGTTTCTAGCATTCTTATTCCCGATTTGATTAGCCATTTCAAAGCAAAATATTTCAATTATTTTTATCTTTTTTTAAAAAGTCAACAAATTTTTTAACTAATTTTTAAAAAGTCAGACAATTTCAATCTAATTGTTTTAACTCAAACCTATCAATTAAACGCATGCTTGATAACTTCAATTTCAAATATGAAACTACTTTTTCCCAATCTAACCTATTAGGGGATTTGAAGACAATTGTAAATATTAAAGGTTTTTTTGTATAATTTTTCGATAGATAAGGGGCATTTATAAGAGGGGGGGGGGGGGGGGGCGCAAAAGCAAATCACGTGTGTGATTTTTGTTATTTACACGAGCATTCTTTCAGTTTGTTTGGGGAAAATGTCCGAACGAAAACCTTTAAATGTAAAAATTTGAGTAAAACATTTGAACTATCATCTGAATTAATGTTTGCATGTTAACATTATAAACAAAACATTTAGATATGTTTGACGGTAACTATTTAAAAAGACATAAAAAGAGATAGGAAAATAACATATAAAATAGTTTTTAAAATTTTTTTTTTAAAGAATGAAATAGAATAATATATCATAATAGGCCTTTTTTTTCTTTTTGGAGGGGAGAAATTTTACCATTTAAGCATAAAAATTCAAACGATATTTAGATGTTCCATTTTCAGTTGTGTCCAAACACATATTGGATGGACTACTAACATAAAATGGTCTAAATATCACCAAATAATTGCGCCAAAAGGCTGGTGGGGGTGGGAATACTTTTGTAATGATGGAAAATAAGGACAAGTACAAACTTGATATTGGGTTTATCTAGTGTCCTTAATATTTGAGCTCCACCAAATTGGCAATCCTAAGCCTAACTATCGTCATAAATACTTGAAGGGATGAAAAAAAAAAAAAAAAAAAATTGGGGGGTGATTTTTTTTTTTTTTTTTTTGCCACTTCTTAATACAAAAATCGCAAACCTTTTTTTTTTTTTTTAATGGCAAATGGTCATTTTTCGTTTTCTTGTACTTTATCATGGTCCATCATTAATTATCAATAATCCATCACTAAAACCAATTAATAACTAATAGACAATTGTATATTCTAATGGATCCGTATATTATTGCTTCATATTGGTTATAATAGTGCTGATAACTAACTTTAATCCAACTTTTAAGTACCAACTCACATGTTGGTGAATCATAATCTTTTTATTAATAGATATAATTTGATGTGCAGTCCTTTGAATCCCAACCAACAAAAGAATGCCAACTCACATGCTAAGTAAGTTAGTCCTTAAACTTAAGTTAAAATTAGAGTTGGTAAACTTAGTAACCTTAGTTTTTTAAGTTAAAATTAGAGTTGGTAAACTTAGTAACCTTAGTTTTTTTTTTAATTTTATTATTAGAGAATATTAGGCGGAGAGTCATGTTTTGAGTACTCACTTATAATTTTGTTCATTCTAATATTAAAATTGATAATTTTAATATGATAAATTAATAAAATAATCAACTTTAATATTACACTGGATTGGATATAGGTACAAGGATGTATAAAATTTATAGGATTCTTATATATAACCCATTCATAATTGACTAACTGTCAAATCCATTAATGATGGCCGATTAAAAAAGAAGAAGAAGAAGAAGAAGAAGAACTCTCTTTTTTGTAAATTAAAAAAAAGATATTTATTTAAAAAATAACTTAAAGATCCATTTGCCTATAAACGCAAAACAAAACTCTACTCCACATCCTATTTCTTATTCAAAATAAGTTTTATTATTATTATTATTATTAAACATAATAGTGAGAGATCTGAACTCAAAAACTTTATTAAAAATTGGGTGTAAGCTTACAAACCACATTCATAATAAATGTTAAAGAAGGTAACACGAGGGCGTTTTGTTTTTTGCTAAATTTCATTATCAAAATAGTAATTAATTTTTTCCAACCTCACTTTCCAAGCCCAAATGCGAGAGTGGATTAGGAACTTATTTCTCTTTCATTTTGACTCCAAAATTTTTAAAATAGCAAATAGGGATACATAAAAAAACCTACCAACCAGCTCCCCTTTCTTACAATTGTTGCCCATAAAGAAATTTGTGTAATCCTTATTAGAC
>JAINRI010000737.1:0-11605 GCA_025413485.1 Ficus microcarpa
TCCAAAGATGCTAATGATACATAAATATCTTTTGGGGATTCGGTTGGTAGTGCAGGCAATAACATTTGTGATTCGTCGTCGTCAAAAGTTTTTACAACCGTTGCATCAATAAAGGCACCTCTTGGACGAAATTGAATTGAAAATATTTTTGACATGCCTTTGAGTTGATTGAGGAGAGGCGGAATGATGTTTGGATCGGTATATCCATCTTGAATTGTTAGTCTGGAGCAAGCTTTATTTACCAGTGATTGTACTGTTTTTCCAAGCATAACAATATTCATGCCTCCAGTGCTGTCCTTAATTCAAGCATTAATTTTGTATTTGTTATAAATAATTAAAATTTCATAAATTTTTTATTGTTTAAGAGTTATGTATTAATTTTTTATAATAAAAGTGAATAATATTACCAACTAATTGGTATTGTCGTTAAATATGCATGAGGGTCACACCACCATGAAGTCCCTGATTGTTTGACACGTCTATAGCAGCGTAGACAGGCATTGTAAAACCAACTTTGCTGTGCATCAATTTCGATGATTGTTGCCTTTGTAGTAAATTTTTTGTCCTATTATTTGGAGAGCAAAAATTTTATGAAATTATATATTATAATTAGAAAGCAATAAATAAATATTTACCTGATTTTGGTATAGATTCAAGGCTCGAAGTTCTGCTACCATTAGTCTATTCATCGTTTTTTGCTCTTCTAATGTTATTGGTTTTTATATTGATGGAGCAATAAAGTATATTCCTTAAATAAAATGACTAAATCGATAAGTAGATAAGATATTAAATAATGTTAATTTTTTAAGAGAATTGTAAAATGTATAAATAAGTGTAATATTTTTGTAATAAATATTTACAATACCTTTTTTTGATTTTTTTTTTTTTTTTGATTCAGCGACATCTGGTTCGAAATAGAATAACGTTCTAGAAGTGCTTGCTATATAAAGTCCACATGTATATTTATAATTATTAAAATTAATAATTAGAAATGTTTTGTTATTATTTGGGATAAATTTGTATCAACTAATATATATTATATTTATACTTACCAAGATACTGTTTAGCTGCCATGGCTGTAAAGGCGATTACAACTAGTTCAGACATTTTTTAAATTGCATTTTCATCAAAATTCTCGCCAATTTCTCCCCAAATAGTTATATTTAGTGATTTTTCTCTGCAAAATATAATAAATTTAAATAAATCAATTATTAGGAAATAAATTTTCAGTAAATAGAAATATATTTGTAATAATATATAATTTATAATTACCTGATATTTTGAATTATCAGATTTCGCCTTTTAACTAATTTATTACCTACATTGGATTCTTCGACATCTTTTACAGATATGAGACGACCAATAACATCTGGTATAAAATTATGAATAAAAAAATATTAAATATTGATATTAATATTATATATTTATATTTTTTTGTTAATAAAAATATAAATATTATATAGCATTTACCTGAAAGAAAGTCGTTGATATCAACTCTTGATGTTAATTAGTCATATTCCACAAAATTAAATTTGTACTGAGATATCTTGAGAATATCTTATTCAACTTCCTTGAAAATTGTGGATCATGCAAATTGTAGCATTGCTCTATATGGAACAATATTGTATCTTTGTTTATTATTCGTAACAAAGAAGTTGCTGATTTTATATATATTGCCTACTTATATTTTGTTTATTATAAAATCAGCGTCTTGCACGAACAAATCCATGTATTACTTCATCCTAAAAAAAAACATATATTAATTTAATATGATTTATATATAATAATAATAATATGAAGTTTTTGTTATTACTAAATATAATTTTGATAAAAAAATAAATTTAATTATCTGTTCATATACTAATAAGCAAACAACGCTTATTAGACATCTGGTATTGTAATCTGTGTTTCTTCATAAGCGACAAACTCGGGCACGGATGGTGTCATATTTTCACCTACTTTTAGTATTCGTAGTGGACTGAACATTTTCTATAAATAATAAAAACAGATAAATATTTCGTTATGAATTTTTGAATTAAATTTAATATTTAAAAATTATAATAAATATTTGATAATACAATTATTAAAAGGAAATTAATATATGTTAAAGATTTATTTTATTTCATTGATTATTAATTTTCATTAATCTTATGTAATATCTCTTTATAAACAATATTTTTAATATAATTTGAATATTTGTCAATTGAATCATATATTAAAATATATAAATCTCTTGGTGATATTATTCTTGATAATGTAACATATAATTGTCTATGACTAAAAATTTCATCTTCTAAATAAAGTCCAACTTTATTTAATGATTGACCTTGACTTTTATTTATTGTCATAGCATAACATATTTTTAAAGGGAATTGTCGTCTTTTTAATATAAAATGGTAGTTAGATTCATTTACTGTCATTTCTATTCTTGGTATATAAACTTTTTCATTTATATCATTAGAATTAATAATATGACCTTCAACAATTCTATTTGTTAGCTGTACTATAATAAGTCTTGTATCATTACATAATCCCATTGATTAGTTAATATTTCTAATTAACATTATTGGAATTCCAATTTTTAATTCTAATTCATGTGGAGGTAATCCATTAAAATTAAGTGTGTGTAAAAATTTAGTAGAATATAAATGATTTAGTTCGTCGAGATTTCCAGATGATGAAAGAATAGTATCATAACTATAATAAACTTTTGTTTCTGTTGGTACTAAGCTTAATAAATATTTATATATTTCATTATTTGTTTTATTTTTTAGGTGTAACAATTATTCGTTGTTTTAAGTAATCAATATTATCGAAATTATTATTAAAATTTTCATATACCGTGGTAGAAATGTGTTTAATAGATACTGTGTCATATGGTATTATATTTTTTTTTGGTATTTTAATCAAAATAGCATCTTTATTTTCTGTATCTTTTATTCTATCTGCTGTTCCATTACCAATATTTAAAATCCATTTAAAAAAGTTATTAATTTCTATTTATTCATCAATATTAGAATTAAATTTTTTTAATCGCATATTTTCTGTTAAGGTTAGTATACGAAAATGTGGCCAAAAGTAAGAATTATTAATAGTTACATTAATTATATTTTCTTTTGTTCCATTTGGAATAACTGGTAATATTTGTCTAAAATCACTACCTAATATAACTGTCATTCCTCCAAAAGGACGATTGAAGTTATTTTTTAAATCTTGCAATGTTTTGTCTAAAGTTTCGAAACAATATTTGTTCGTCATAGATACTTTATCCCATAATATTAATGTTGCTTTTTCAATTAATTTTGCTAGTTGAGTACATTTTATGATTTGGCAGGTTGAAAATTTGTCAATTAAAAGGGGTATACGAAATCTTGAATGTGCTGTTCGACCTTTTGGTAATAATAATGATGCTATACTTGATGATATTACGCTAATACAATTTCACCATTTTGATCTAATTTTACCAATAATAACATTTCATAAATATGCTTTTCCTATATCACCATAGCCATATATGAAAAATAAATTATATTGTTTTCTTTCAATTGCTTCTAAAATTTGATTATAAATATAGTGTTATTCTTGATTTAAATTTTGTACTAAATTAAAATTTTCTTCTTTTAATTTATATTTGTCGTAATTAAGTTCTTTTCTTAGAAGATTATTATTGAATCTTCAATTAATGATCTAGTTGGAAGTGGAAGATTATAATGTGATAAAAAAGATGAATTTAAATTTAATAATTTTTTTAATTCATATAATACAAAATTATATAATTCATTTTCTAGAATTTCAAAATTTGGGTTATTAAATAAGCTTTTTACATTGTATAAATATCATCACACATTAATTTCCAATGTTTTTCTAAAAATTTTATGGGATCAAAAATATTACAAAATAATAGCATTGTAATAAAAAGTTGACGAAGTTGTGTAGATGTTGACCAAATGATGCTTCTTCTATTGATTCATCTCATTCTTTATCATCTCTTAATAAACCTAATGCATGATAGGTTGTTTTATTTGTGGGATAAATAATATTATTTACTGTTCGAAGTGATTCATAACTTGTTGATCCTTTTTGATGATTTAATAATAATTTTAAATAGTATAATTCACCAGAATTTGGATGAATATAAAATGTTCGTCCAATAGTATGTCCACTTTGTCGATGAGTCCATAATTTATCTTTATTATTCCAAATAAATTTTGTTGGAAATTCTACATAAGTAAGTTGTTGAGCATCTTGATCTGTTTTATTTATCTCCATCTATTTTATTTATCTCTATCCATTCTGTTAATGTTATTTTTTCAATTTGTGATTGCATATTATATTATGTAATTGTTGATTTTTATGAAATGTAATATTTTGCATATTTGATAAATGAATAAAAAGACGTTGAATAGCTGGGTTTCTGTGATGTATTGAATATTCAAATATTCTCCAAATAGCTTCATAAGGTGTAATATATCGACAATTAAGATAAGTTTTTATTTTATCAACTTCTTTATAATTTATTATTTGATTATTTTCAGTAATAATGTTATCTTCAATAACAGCTCTTATTCTATCTGGACATTTTGTTAAGTATTTAAATAAATATTTTGTTGGGATCTATGTGTGCCCTAAGGATAGAAAATCCATATTAGAAATTTTCTGTAAATATGAAATTTTGATATTAATAAGAGGAAGTTATTTATGTTTAATAAGTTGTGTCCTATTTACTTTCATTTGTTGATTGTATGATTATTTTGAGCAAACATAAAATACTCCTAGGGTGTTGGTAATATATCGAATTACCATATGTATACGGGGTATGCATAGAAGACGTGGTAATTTGATAACAGTCTAAATAAATAGTCCGCAATCAACGGAATAAGATTTGGGGATCTTATTCATGATAAGATTGTAAAAGTTGTCTACTTCCTTGGAGGGATGTTTTATCTTGACCATCGGATAGGTTCTGAATAGAAACTTTAATATATACCAGTATTGAGGTATGACATTGGACTGGACCTAAAGTATTAATTGATTCGGTTTAATAATTCCGTTTATAAGAATCAATAATGCTTTGATTATCATCCTGCATTAATCTTAATCCTAAAATGATTACTTGAGCTTGTATCCATGACTTATGTACTTTGATGCACTAAAGGTGAGACACTGTTAATTTATGGTCAACATACTTGTGTTTTGGGTGCATGACTTATGGATGGAGAAATCAAGATTCATAGATACGGAATCCATAGCTATCTTAACGATAGTAAATGTTATCTACTTAAAGGTATTATTCGGGGATTGAAAGATAGTATAACAAGATCTTGGCCATCAGTTTACTTTGTGTTCTCTGGTGGTTTACCAATTGTATGGTTTTACAATTGGTGGTTCTTTCAATGGAGAATAATTGAACTTTAAGTTAAAATGATTGAAAAGGTAAAACGGAAAAGTCCTTAATTCAATCATGGATAACCTATGGGGATTAAGCAAGCGATGAATAAATCATGGAAGAAGCACTACGTGAGAGAGTTTTCATAATACGGTAAGTAAACAGGAGTTCAGCTTCAAACTCTTAGTGGAATAGTTTTGAAGTTGATAATTGATGGATAATTAATCTGGGATTAATTTTTCACAATTATAGGTGCATCTTTACATATTTCCATCGGGTCCCTCTATTAGCTCATATAGTTCCACAAAGCGTCTCGGGATTTATTCATAATGAGATTGGTAAATTATAAATGGAATTTAGAAATGTCTATTAAGATATGGTGCTCTCTAACATACAATCCAGAAAGGATTGGACATGTGAAATTTATAGACAAATGATTTGTCAACATGTGATTAGTTAATTTGAATTTTGAAAATAAGATTGTGTTTGAATTTTGGAAAACAAAATTTTTCTCTCCTAATTAAAAGAGGTGCACGTTTTTTAATTGTGTGAAGGGAAGAAAATTTTGTTTCAAAATTGTTTAAATATATTCCAAACATTAAATTATTAATTGGTTTAAATAATGGAGATTATTTCATGGATTTTTCTTTCCTAATTAAAGAGGTGCACGGTTTTTGTGAGGAAAGAAAATTTGAAATATTTCATTGATTTAAATTAATTAATATGGATAATGTTTATGGAAAATATTTATTCAAATATTAAATCTTATTTAATTTCGAAAAGGTTTAAAAGAAGTTTGAATCTAGATAGGACTAGGATCTTTTGACTAGTCTAGATTCTTGATTTAAAATTTGAACCACCAATCATGATCTACTCTTAGTGTGGCTGAATTTTTTAGTTAGGATTTCCTCTTGAAAAATTGTTTTTAGGTTCAATGAATGTAGCCCTAAAGTTGTATGATCTTTTGGTTCAAAATTTATCATAATTATTTTTCAAGGAGATAAATTTTGAAAAGGATTGGACTTCTATATAAAGGCTAGGAGTTCTTGAAAAACCAATTTTTTTGATATTTTTAAAAAGGGAAAACGTTTTTTGGGAGAAAAAAAAATTTTTTTTTGGTTTCTTCCACATCAAAAATTCGGCTATCTTGTGTGAGAGAAAAAGAAAGAAAATTCCATTAAATCAAAACTGTGAGGAAGGTTAAATCGAGTGATTATTTTCATAGGAAGTTAACCGATTCCTATTTTATAGTTTTGAAGAAAGAAGTTGGATTGTATTCTCAACGAGGATCATCGGAATTGGGAAAGATGGATCTAGACTTCGGAAAGTATTACCGGTCGTTTGGATTCATAGAACGTGTGCCCACACACACTCTGAGACGTGGAACTCGAGAATAGTAGAGAAGACACGTTGGTCAAACGCTCTAGCAATTCCGGAATCCAAGAAATAAGGTATGCTTGATCATGAATTTAATTTATTGTTATATGTATCATGAGCTTCTTTTCCGGAAACGACAGAAAATTTTAAAACTTTCGCTGCGCCGTAACTCTGATACCGGATCTATTTTTTCCAACATATTTAATAAGCATACATTGAGAATATATTTCAACATTAATATGTGCAGAATATTTTAAACACAAAATTCGAGTATAGGGTACAACATATCTGTCATCAAGTTTTATTCCTTCTTTAATAATATTAAAATTTATATCTTTTCGACGATAATTTACAAAACCATTTTCTTCTATAGTTGTCTCATTTTTTATTTTGTTTGGGGAATTTTTTTGAACATTTTGAGTTTTTCAAATATGGTGCAGATGTTTTGCATATCTACATGGTCCATGTATCATATATTCAGTAATAATTTTATATCCTAAAGGACTAGTTATTGAATTTGGAATTTCTGCAGAAATAATTTTATCTATTTGTAATGGAACATGGTATTTATAGTCTAGGATATAACCAAAATAACATATGACAATGAGGTAAATCTCGTTTTTTGAAATTCGACTACATATAAATCTGAAAGAAAAAGAAAACAAAAAACAATATTAGCATTTTAATTTTTTTAGATAAATAAATAATAATAATAATATTTTATTTATTTATTTATTTATATAAAAATAAATTCACTAACCTGCTATTATGGGTCCAAAAATTACACCTGATTTTTTTGTTTTTAATAAATGATCTAATTTAATTTTAAATGTTCTATTTATAAAATCTGGTCTATCTTCAGGTTTTTGTCTGGAATTACTGATAAATTTCTTTTAATTTATGCCATTTAGGATTACATGTAAATGTTAGAAATATATCAGGATTTCCATAATGTCTACAAATTGTCATTGCATCTTGATAATTTTGAATCATATATCTTGGACTTCCTGTATAAGATTATGGTATAATTCTTTTTTCAATTGTTTGTGCATCTGTATCACCTTTAATTATAGTATCTTGAATATCTTTATAAATTTCAGATCTTAAATTGTTTTTGATTATGTTTAATAAATCAAGACGATCTTCTTCAATGAAACATAAATATCTACTATATATTGTTGAAAAAGTCGACCAATCTAAATAATGTATTTCCTTGTATATTCGTTGGTTGTAGTTAGAAAAGCATAAAATGATCTCATTAATATTCGATGTCTACGTGGTTGTTAGCCCACAAAATTTGGATTTCAGCTTATATCAATTTTATATCCATCTTCTCCATAAGAAAATAATAATGGGTATTGTAATGCTATATAAGATGGATAAAGTTTATTGATTTTTTGTAATTCTCCAGTTTGATTCTGGATAACAATATCTCTTCCATTTTCATATTCACCAATATCTCCAACAATTAAAGCACCTATATCTGTTAAAGTTGGAAGATCATATTGTGTACTATCTCTTTGTTGTCTTCCTAATAATTTTAATGTCATTAATGATATCTGATTATTTTTATAAGTTTCTCTGACAGTTCTAAAAAGTTGCACTAATCTATTTGTTTTATTTAACATCGTAATTAATTTTTCAACTATTGTCTCATTTAAATTATTAGCATTTGGAATTGTAGCTATTCTATTTTAAATTTCATTTTCTGTATCATAAATATATAATTGTGCAAATATTGGGGATTATTATTAATCAGAAGTAAAGATCCAATTAAATGATGTATTTGTCCAGAAATTTTAAAAATATATGGTCCTAATGAATTATTAATATCTGATTAAATATTTGCTTCAAACTAAGTAAAAGCAAACATAGAATTACAAATTCTAATATTTTTTTTTCTAAAATTTGTACTTAAAGGTCTTCCATAATAATTTAATAGATCATCTAAAATTTGTGGTGTTTTTTTTATTTAAAGGTAAGTTAATTTTTCCATTTTAACAACATAAAAAATATTTTAGTGGATTTGTACGTCGTATTTGTTCATTTTTCCAAAATAATGCTCCATAATATTGACATGTACAATTATAATCTGCAATATCTATATATTCATAATTTGGATCTGAAAGTTGAAAAATTAAAAAGAAATAAAATTTGAAATATTATAAAGATTTTTTATTCAAAATAATAATTATATAAAAAATAGAAAAATTTAGGATAAAGAAATTACTTTTTTCAAATGACAACGAAATATAATTTTCACAAAATACATTTATTGTTTCTTCATTTGCTATTTCTACATTTGATTCTTCAAACTGATTGTTTGAAGAATATATATTTTTTGATGTAGATGCTTCATTATTATGATATAACTTGAAGTCTTTTGACACTTTAATTCTCTTAAATAATCAGCATCTTTGTTAAGAATTTTGTCGATCTCCTCTCAATTTTTTTTTCCAAAACAAAGAAACAATAACATAAAATATTGTTAGAAGGAAAAAATTATAGATACAAATATAAGAGAAAAAAATTTCCAATTAGACAATTTGTAAAAAAAAAAAAAAGTTAGATAATTAAAAAATTATAATGCAAATTATTAAAATAAAATATTAACTATAAAAATTTTTTTACATTCTAACAAATTAAAATAATATATTCTTAGGAAAAAACTATTAATAATAAATAAAACTAAAAATATTAAAAATAAAAAATATAAAAAATTTTCATCAGTTAATGGATAAAATTATCAAAAAATTAAATTTAATTTAAATATTTTTAAATTTAAAACAATAATTGAGGGGACGGGAAAAGCAATGGTTCCGAAGAAAGGAATTGAAATTTTCAATGCTTCTTCACGCCCAACAACATAAATAATAATTTATTTAGAAATATAAATTTATATTTCTTTTAACTTATTATAATTTTATACAACTTTTTTGCTTTCAAATTTATATAAACTATCATATATATACAAATTTTATTTTTTTTTAGAAATTTAACTAATTGAACAAAATTTATTTTCCTTATTTTATAATTTGAAATTTTGTTCCTTATTTTTGTATTAAATTTATAAAATTTTTATAATTACAAATTTTAATAAATTATTTTTTATTTTTTGGATTTTAGGTTGTTATTTATTTTTAGTACCATGACTTAATTGTATTAATATGATATTTTTTCTTAATTAAATTTTTTTGGACAAAATATTTTAACAGTTTTGTAAATTGATTTATTTTTTTTGGAACTATAAGTTAATTGTATTAATTTTGTTTTGTTTTCGGTCATAATTTTTTTTTGTCAACATTTTACCATTTTTGTTTATGATTTAAAATATTGGGTGAATAAAATTTGATAATTTTATTTTGCAGTTTAATAGTCAATTATTCATAGACAAATAGCTCTAACTTTTTTATATACTTATATTTTTTTGCTGTTATTAATATTTTGAAACAATTTTAGTTTTTTTTTATAATTATGAAATTGTCAATCTAAACAATTTCTCAAAACTATCTAAGAAATTTGATAAATCTTCTAAGGTAAAAATTTATTGTCCTACCACAATATAACATAGTATAAAAAAGTAAATCATACAATAAAAATTACAGAAATTACGAAATACAAAAAAATGAACTATACATTAAAAAGTACAAACATTTGTAACTATAAAGACATTTATACACATAAATTCTCATATTAAATCTAAGTAGTCTACAATCTGAAAAAAAAAAAAAAAAAAAAACCCCTCGGCTAATAAAAATGGTGGAAAAAAATTGTGTGAAATTAGTAAAAAAATAATGAACAAAAAAATAATAATAAGATGGCAAGATAATGAGAAAGATAAATGAACATTCAGAATGCAGAATCAATACAGAATCAATATATAGACACTAATGTAAATAAATAATTCAATATATTCATATTATAGAAAATATTAAAAAAGTCTATAGATACTGTTTTCTGGAAAAATAGAACAAAATTAAGATTTATTACACTAATCACAGATCTCATATATCATAAGATTATTTATGAAGAATAACTAAAATGTTATTTAACCTTATATTCAATAGCTATCAGGTGAGGTATTTGGGAATATCTATACTATGAAAAAAATTAATAAGCAGAAAAGGAAGATAACATAAAAAAAAAATAGCAAGAAAACACCAAGTAGTAAAAACAGTAAGAGATGGAATAATCGGTAAAGACAGAAAAGAAAACCAAAAATTGAACTTTGGAAAATAGAAATAAAAAGAATAAGAGGAGACAAAAAATAGTTAGAATACAAAACTGCAAATGTAGAAAAAATAACAAAATACAAAAAAACTAAAGAAATTAAGTTAAACAGTAATATATTCAATATCATTTTATTATCAGAAAAAGATAGAAATTATAATTCCCAAATATTCACAACATATAACAAATTAAGTAATATATTTGGTATACGGATTATATTATACATAAATGGAGATCATCATAACATGTTATAATTTTTAGTCAAAAATTTTGTAAAAAAACGTATAAGTATCAACAAAAGAAAAGAAAGACAGAAAAAAAAAAACCAAATATTCATCACAACAACAGTAACATTCACAGTAGTTAAAAAAAAATAGTAAATCATATAATATAATCATCTAACTTATAATAAGAATAATAATAAAAAAAATAAAATTAATATTATAGTCAGCGAGGGGAGGAGGAGGGGAGAGGTAGAAACGGAGGATAAAAAAAACCAAATACAATAACAAAACTATTCCTCCTATAGTATCATTATAATAGTAATAACAATAATTATAAAACAGATAATACTAATATAATAAAGGAAGAATAAATTCCAATTTAGAGAAC
>JAINRI010000738.1:0-22084 GCA_025413485.1 Ficus microcarpa
TATTTTCTTAAATACTTGATTATTAAAAGCTCATGTAGAATCTCCTTTATCTGGTAGTGTTATTTAGCGGCAATTGTCTTGAAGTTAAGTTTATATGGTGTATTTAGATTGATTTTACCTTTAGTACCTAAAGCTTTTATTTTTTATACACACATAATATTTGTTATATGTGTTATAACTATACTTTATGCAAGTTTTAGTACTATAAGAACAATAGATGTTAAAGAACTTATAGCTTATTCTTCTGTTTCACACGCAGCTGTATATTTTGCTGGTATATTAAGTAATGTAATCCAAGGTATCCAAGGAGGAATACTTTTAGGTCTAGCTCATGGTTTTGTATCTTTCGGTTTATTTATTAGCGGAGGTGGTGTATTATATGATAGATCTAGTACTAGAACCATAAATTACTATGGAGGTTTAGCACAAATAATGCCTATTTTTTCTGTATTGTTTTTTATACTTTGTTTAGGTAATTGTGGTGCACCTCTTACTTTAAATTTTGTAGGGGAGTTTATGTCTTTATATGGTATTTTTTGAAAGATTGTCTTTAGCTGGTATATTAGCTAGTTCTTCTATTGTTTCATCCGCGGTTTATACTATTTTTATGTTTAATAGAATAATATTTGGTGGTGTGTTTAAAGGTTGATACACATATCTACCTGACTTAAATAAAAGAGAATATTCAATGCTTTTAATTTTAGTTATATTTACAGTAATTTTAGGTATATACCCTTCTATTATATTAGACTCTTTAAATTATGTGTAACAAGTCTACTATTCAATTATGAAAAATAAACAAAAAAAAATTAAATTACTTATCAAAAAAACTTCCTAAATTAAATCCAAATTTAATTTTAATTGGATTATCTTAATTTATTAAAAAAAAATATGACTTATATAATAGAGCAAATTTTCAAGCACATCCTTTTCACTTAGTTTCACCTAGTCCTTGGCCTTTATATACTAGTGTACTTTATTTGCTACTACACTTAGTGGAGTATTAACTTTCCATAGTTTTAGCGGAGCTTTAAGAGTATTATACACATCATTGATAAGTGTAGTATATTCAATGTGTTTATGATTTAGAGATGTAATAATGAAGCAACTTATTTAGGAAATCATACTTTAGCCGTACAGAGAGGAATAAACATGGGTGTAGGATTATTCATAATATCAGAGGCCTTATTTTTTTTAAGCTATATTCTGATCATTCTTTCACAGTGCATTATCACCAACCGTAGAATTAGGAGCCAAATGACCTCCTTTAGGTATAGATTCTATAAATCCTTTTGAATTACCTTTGTTGAACACGGTAATATTATTATCTTCTGGAGTAACTGTTACATATAGCCATCACTCTATAATACAAAACAACAGAAGTGGAGCACTTTACGGTTTAGTATACACAATTATACTAGCTGTAATATTTACTGTCTTCCAAATATATAGAATACACAGTATCATCTTTCACTATATCAGATGGAACTTATTCATCTTGTTTTTACTTTGGAACCGGTTTCCATGGTTTACATGTGATGATAGGAACCGCATTTTTAGCGGTAGGTTTATGACGTTTACTAGCTTACCATTTAACCGAAAATCATCATTTAGGTTTAGAATCCGCTATATTATATTGACATTTTGTAGATGTGGTTTGATTATTTTTATATATATCTGTGTATTACTGAGGTTCTTAAACAACATACTTCTTTACACAAGATTTCTAAAGCCATATGTTTTACTTATTATATACTATATAAAAATAATCTACTGTAATTGAATATGCCTTAATTATTCTATTAATTATTAGTGGAGCTGAAATATACGCGTTTTATCCTTTAAGAGTTTATCCACAAATTTAAATTTGTTTATTTTTTGTTCCTTTTATTTATAAATATACTACTTATGATTTTAACTTTTCTTTCATTTTTACTTTTTCTAATGGTTTAACTATTAGACCTGATACTTCAATATTATATAGCAGAATAGGTTTAATAATAATATTTTTATAGTTTATTTTCTGCTTTAACCAGTTTTCATATAACTTATTTAGAAAAAGGTGTAGGATTATACGGAGGTTTATTTAATATTACGCGATAACACAAAGTTTTCAAATATTTATATTTATAATAAGTTTATTAATTTTATTGATGACAGGTTTTTATCTAGAAAAAATACGTAGATAATTCTGTATCTATGTTAGATCTTATCTTTAAAAAAAAAAAGGAATATGTGAGTATAATAAACAAAATGTCAGAACAATTCACTATAATTGAATATGCCTAATTATTCTATTTGTTATTAGTGGAGCTACTTTATTAATATCCAGTGCAGATTTAGGTTCTATATATTTATGTATAGAGTTACAAAGTTTCAGTTTATATATATATCTTCTCTACATAGAAATTCCGAATCTTCTACAGGTTCTGCTTTAACTTATTTTCTTTTAGGTGGATTATCTTTTGTTTTTATATTATTAGGTATAGCTTTAATATATGCAAATTCTGGTTTAACTAATTTAGATGGAATTTACTCTATTATATCAGACTCTGAAAAATATGCTTATTATTCCGCTTGATATAATCATACTTACTTTTTCTATAGCCTATTATTAATATCTGTAGGTTTATTATTCAAAATAGCGGCGGCCCCTTTCCATTGATGATCACCTGATGTTTATGATGGTGTACCAACTATAGTAACAACATTCATTGCAATATTAGGAAAAATTGCTATTTTAATATTATTTTTAGAATTAGTGCATTATACTAGTAGTTTATTATATTCAACCACACAATTTTATTCTTGAACTACAAGTTTATCTATGAGTTGTTTTTTTTCATTAGTAATTGGTACTATACTAGGTTTAAGTCAAGTAAGAATAAAAAGATTATTAGCTTATAGTACTATAAGTCATATAGGTTTTATATTACTTGCTTTAATTGTTCATACTTTAGATTCATATCAAGCTTTTTTATTTTATATTATACAATATATTTTGACAAATTTAAATGCTTTTATGATTTTAATTGCTATGGGATTTAGTTTGTATTTATTTTACACAAATAACGCGGAATTTAATAATTTATCTGAGAAAAATAATAGTCCTATACAATTAATTAACCAATTAAAAGGGTTTTTCACCGTAAATCCTACTTTATCTTTATGCTTAGTTATAACTATGTTTTCATTCATAGGATTACCTCCTTTAGTAGGTTTTTTTGGTAAATTAATGGTTTTAACTAGTGCTTTAGATAATGGTAAAATATTATTAGTTTTAGTTGCAGTATTAACTAGTGTTATTGTGCAGTTTATTATTTAAGTGTTATAAAAACCGTATATTTTGAAGATCCAGAATACAAAAAATCTTATACTTATGCAGACATATCATTATCTAATATATTCTCTATCACATTAGGTATTTTAAATTTAATTATTGTACTTTTTATTTAATACCTAATGAAATATTAAATTTATGTGATTTATTATCTTTAATAAGTCATTCAAGTAATACTATCTAAAATACATATATATTTATTAATACTAGTTTAAGGAATGACTTATTAACAATAGTTATACGCTCTGAAATAAAATTGGATCTTTTTATATGGAAGCGGATGTAAAGCGGCTTTCAGCTGTAAATAAATTTTCAGACATAAAAAGAAAAATGCGTTATAGGAAAAAAGCAAAATTACTAATTTCGCCTTCCATTAGTATAACTGATAAATATGAACGTGAGGTTTTGCATTAATTTGACCATTATGTATAGTTGGGCTAATTTAAAGATCGATACCTATTTTCTATAATTATAAATATTCAGAAATATGATCGTATCCTGAATTTTAATAAGTATAAAACACTTGGACGGGTGGATTATTATTTAATACGTAATTAACATAATCACGAAATAAGTAGGATGTGTTATGTATTCGCCTGAACAGTTTTCTGATTATAGGGTTGGTTTAATGACTTACTTATTACGTGATCATAAAAGAAAATTTCGATAATCCTAGGTTTTTTATGACTAATATCAGAGTAACTTTTAAAATAATATAATTACTTACTTAATATATTACATTATAATTTTAATTCATGTTTTATTAACTTAAGTAATTTATTTACAAATTATTATTTTTTTTTTAATTTAAAATTAAAAAGTCATTTTTGCGTAAGTTTTTGTTTTTATGTAAATATATATCTATATAATGTCTAGTTTAACTTTCTTTTTTATACTTATACCTGTTTTAGCTTTTTTATTACTTGCTATTAATATCTTACTTTCTCCACACAATCCTTATCAAGAAAAAATAGTGCTTTCGAGTGTGGATTTCATTCTTTTTTAGGTCAAAATAGAACTCAATTTAGTATATCATTTTTCATATTTGCTCTTTTATTTTTATTATTTGATTTAGAAATATTACTAGTGTATCCTTATGTAGTAAGTGCATATACTAATGGAATCTATGGATTAATAATGATGTTAGTATTCTTTTTGGTTCTAACTTTAGGGTTTGTTTTTGATTAGGAAAAAATGCCTTAAAAATAGATAGTAGACAAATGAATAATTTACAATTAAAAAATTGAAAACAAACAATATATATCAAATAACTATCATTTTGATATAACTACTTAATTTAAGCCAAAATATTTACATCAAATAAGTATCATTTTTGTATAATTACTTAGTATAAGCCAAAAAAATTTTTATACTTATTTTTTACCGTTAAAGTCTCTTAAATTTTCATTTCCTTACCTAATTTAATAAAATTAAATAAAGAAGGCCTAATAGATATTTTATCCTGGATGATAAAATTACGAAAAAGGATAAAAATTGTTATATTCAATTTTTTTAAAAAATAAGTATAAAAGAAATTATTATGAATTGTCTGCTATGAACCAAGGCTTAATGAATGTAAAGAGCACTGAAAAATCAGTTATATAAACAAAGTAAATTGAAATATCTTAATAACTTTAGGAAAATAAATCAAACGAGATTCTACAAAAAATGTGAAGCAAGGTAGAAAAGCTTATAAGTAAAACGGTATATCTGTTTGAATAAAGGGGAACCTTCCTCTAAAGCTAAATATGGTAATCATAAGCGATAGTGAAAAGTACCGTGAGGGAATACATGAAATAGTAGTTTTATAAGCAGCTTGAGATAAATTTAAATAAAAAACGAAAGCGTACCTTTTGCATAATGGGTCAGCAAGTTAATGTTAGATGCAAAGTAAAGAGCTTACTTCAGAGAAATCGATTATGTAAAAATGAGAAGTATCTAACTTTAGACCCGAAGACTAGTGATCTTACCATTATCAGGATTATAAAAGTCCGAACGGGTTATCGTTGTAAAGATATCCGAAGAATGGTGGTAAGTAAGTGAAAGACAAAACTGACTAGTTCAGCTGGTTTTCCGCGAAACCTATATAAGTAGGTAATTTAATTAAGATTTTAGCAGGTACAGAACTGTGATCTCGATCAAATTTATTTGAATACATCGGGGGATCGTGAAGATTTTATCGGAGAGATTTTGCACTCGGAAGGGCTAAAATTTATATTAAATAATCGACATAGTACGATAAGGTTGTATGTCTAAAGGGAAACAGCCCAGAACAAGAGTTAATAAGGTTCCAAAATTATTGTTGAGTGAAATAAAGGATGTGTCTTTAAACACGATCAGGAAATAGGCTTAGAAGCGGCCATTTTTTAAAGATCTCGTAACAGAGCACTGATATTTATAGAGAAGATCATACCAAAAATATTACGGATCTAAATAATATACCGAAACCTTGTCCATAAATAAATATTTATTTATGGGGTAGCGGAACACTGGATAAATCTTAGATTTGTTTTTTATAAAATTAAAAAGTTAGATAATCCAGGTGATAATGCTGACATGAGTAACGAAAAAGATTTTGGAGTAGAATATTTTACTAGTAATACTAGTAAAATAGTAACTCCACTCGCCTTAAGCTTATGGCAGGATGGGTAAATAATTTACGGCCTCTAAAGAATTAATCTGATGAGATAAAAAGCTTCAAAGCAAAGAAAAAACTAATTAAAGTGAAATTAGTTCTGGAAAATAAACTGAAAAAAACCGTTCCTAAATACTACCACAAGTAAGCTAGTAGAAAATACGAAGGCGTTTGAGTAATCAATCATTAAGGAACTCGGCAAATTAACTCACGTAACTTCGGATAAGGTGGGCCATTATAATACGGTAATTATAAATACCTATATAAGAGGAAGCATAGAATTGTGTTGTACGACTGTTTAATTAAAACAAAGCACTCTGCTAAGATATATCGAACTATTGAGTGTGATGTCTGCCCAGTGTCGGCTCGGTAACTAAAAGGCTTAAAATTAAAAAGTTAGGTCTGGATGGAATCCCCGATAAACGGCGGCCTTACCGATGAGGGTCCTAAGGTAGCGGAATACCCTGGCCGTTAAATGCGGTCTTGCATGAATGATGTAACGATACAACAGCTGTCTCGATGATTGGCTCAGTGAAATTGGAATAGCAGTGCAGATACTGTTTACCTCTAGATAGACGAGAAGACCCTTTGCAGCTTTACTGTTACTAATTTAAACTATAATATAAGATTTACAAGAGTATAAGGTAGAAGTATTAGGTGTATAAATATACTAAAAAATAAATCCCTGTACAGAACAAACCTTCGGCTTTACTTTTAACAAGGTAGGTCACCGCTTTGTTTTTAGTAAAACGGAGGTCTGTATAAATCCCTAATACAACAACAATGAGACACCTTTATTTACTTTATTTTAGTTAATTGATTAGAAGACAGTTTATGCGGGGCACAGATCCCATAAATAGTAACTGGGTATATCCAAATTTCTAATAGTAAATACGTATGTTTTATACGTAGTATAAATATAAATAAATATATATTTATTTATGTTTATATTATATTTTAATTTGTTATTAATTTTAACCTAATTATTCAGTTATCATTGTTTTAAATACAATTATATATAATTTAAGTAAGATTTTGACTATGCGGTGAATAGTTGTAAAAATCATTTTATATTTATAAAATGATTTAGTTGTAGTAATATTATACTATGATATTTAATAATACTGTAAAAGTTTAATGGCTTAATCTTGCTTTACTGTCAGACATACAAGTCCATCAGTCACGTAAGTGGGGCATATGATCGCAAGATACGGAAAGGAAAGGTCTTGGATTTTTGAAAAGTTACGCTAGGGATAAAATTTGTCCTTTCATACTAAAAGGTATGAACTAAAACTGGGTTAAATTCAAAAAAAACTTTAATTAGAGTTAATTTGAAGCGAAATTTTGTAAAAAATACTACAAAAAACGTTCAACGACTAAAAATCCAGCATTTATATTTATTTTTTTTTTTTCAATTTAATAAAAAATTATGTAATCTTAATTTAAAATATAGTTACTTAATAATTACATGTTTATACAATGTTAGACTTATTAAAAAAAAATAAACTAGAAAAAGAATTAAAACAATCTACTAATGATGAATCTAAACATTATCCTTCTTCAGTAAGAGAGTGAAACAACAGTATATATGTTTATAATAAAAACAATTTAAATTTAATACCTTGTACTACAATTTATGCAATGAAAATAATTAAAAGTTTCTTTAGTTTATATAATAAAAGTTTAGAAAAAAAAATAAGAACTAAAAGATTATTACTTAGATTAAGAAGATTATCATCAAATAGAATTTATTTAAGTAATGGTGAATTTAAACATAAAAATAATAGTGTTTTAATAAATATATACATATTTAACCGGCAAAAATATAATTATTTATTTAAATTAAAAAATATATTTATAAAAAATTTTATGAAAAAAAAAGTAAATAAGAATTATATAAAAACATTAAAATCTATATATATAAAGGTTTAGATAGTTTAGTAAAATTTAATAAAAGTAAATATTTATTAGTAAAAGGCTTAAATGTTGTAAATAAAAATTACAAAATAAACACTATTAGAAGTTTATCTAATTATACCATTTTTTTTATAAAAAAGTATTAAATCTAACTATGAAAAAATTACGTTTATACTTTTTATACAAGCAACTTATATATCTAAATAAATCAAAATTTAATTATACCTATTTAAGCTTATTAAAAAAACATTTAGAATTTTTATATAATAAAAATGTAGAATTTAATCTAGTTAATTTAAAACGTTTTTATTTAAATAGTGATATTTTATCTGAAAGTGTGAAATTAAAATTAACTCGAAATAAAAGAAAAATGCGTGTAATGCTTAAAAAAATGAAAAATAAAATTAGTATACACAAAAAAGAACTTTTTTTAGATTATAAACTTTCTGCAAATAAGCTTAGTGAAAATGAATTAAAACAAATAAATAATGCAAATTTATTAAAATATATTATTTTAAATAATCTTAAATATAAACATATTACGGGGTTTAGATTACAAGCGGCAGGTAGATTAAGTAAACGTTATACTGCTTCTCGTTCCGTATCAAAAATACAGTATAAAGGTAATCTTTTAAATATAGGTTCTTCTTATAAAAATATATCCTCTGTGATATTAAAAGGAAATTTAAAATCAAATATACAATATACTAAATTAAGATCTAAAACAAGAATAGGTTCATTTGGTATTAAAGGTTGAGTTAGCGGTAATTAATAAGAAAAAAAAAACAAAAAAAATAAATGATAAAATAGTCTGAACCATAATGTAAATTATGGAAATAAATAATTTATTATAACATCTTTGAACAGGCTAATGAGCGCAAGAGAGTACAAATTGAGTGCGCGGTTTGGCACCTCGATGTCGGCTTAGCTCATCCACATGAACGCAGGAATCATGAAGGGTTCGACTGTTCGTCGATTAAAGAGCTACATGAGTTGGGTTTAATACGTCGTGAGACAGTATGGTTTCTATCTTCTAGGGGAATTTGGAATAAAATAAAGACAGACCCCTTGTACGAAAGGAATTGGGTATGTTGACCTATAGTTTACTTGTTGTTTAATGCATCTTAATTTATTTTAACTAAAATAATGTTGCTTATGGCTTGTGGAGACGTAATCTCTGACCATACACATAAGCAACAGACCATTAAGCATGGCAAGAAAGCCACGTCAATTAAAGATAAGCGCTGAACGCATATAAGCATGAAGCTTACTTTATTATATTCTTATATTCGTAGTAAAACACTACGTATGGCTCTATATATAATAGGCCTATTATAGGCTTTGGTTGCAAGAACTTTGCGGTTTTAAGGCATAAAGTACTAATTAATATTTACTAAATAATATAGTTATCATATAAAGCCTTGTTAGCATAAAAGAAATGTTACCGTTTTGTAATCGGTGGAAGTAAGTGCGATACTTACACTTGGCTTTTCTATATTTCTTATTTAAAAGAAATAAGTGAAAAATAAATAAAACATTTTTATACAACTTTTAATATTATTTTGTAACCTTTTGTTTATTTAAATACCTTTATTATTTTTACATTAATTTTTTGCTATGGTTTTTCTAAAATCTTGCTACAAAGAGAAATTAGCTCAGTGGTAGAGCGGTCTCTTTACACGTGAATGGTCATGGGTTCGATCCCTATATTTCTCATAAATGCGGGTTAGTGTAAGGGTAACATGTCTGGCTCATGACCAGACGATCGAGGTTCAAATCCTTGGTCCGCAATCCTTTCAAAAAAGTTTTTTAGTAGTATAGGTTATAAAGCTATAACATTATAAGTTTTTATATAATTTTTTAGATTAAAAAACAAAATGACCCAGTCGTCAAGTTTGGTTAAGACATAACATTTTCACTGTTACAGCGAGAGTTCAAATCTCTCCTGGGTCATAAGTAATTAACGCAATCGTTATCTTTCTAGTTTGCGTGAAGTAAAAATATTAAACACTAAAATTTTTAATAAATCTTATTAAAAAGAAGGGTTAGTAGGTAATTTTACCTAATCACACTTGTCAATTATCTTATTCGAAACAAACTGTACGCAGTTTGACGAAAAAAATACTAAAATACTAAGTACAAAATAATATCCTTTTATTAAAGGTAAGTTATTTAATTTTAAAAAGTCTAAATTAGCAATAATGATTAAAAATAAAGAAAGAAATAAATAAAACATCCATCAATCGCAAGTTTTAATAATTTTACATTAAAACAAAAAAATAAAGCAGGCTTGAATAGTATGTTTTTTTAATTTTACATTAAAATAAATGAGTATATAAATAAAGCATACTTTAATAGTAAGCTTTGCTTTTTTTCATTAAAAGAAATAAAAAATAAACAATAATAATAATCTTAAAATAAATAAATGAATATGGTTGAATCCAAAAGATTAAACTTATTTAATTTATTAACACAAAAGAATTCTGCAGATTCTCTTGAAAATATTAGAGAAATGAGCAGTACAGTGGATAGCAATTACACTGCAAACGAAAGCTTGAATTTTGCTAAAATAACGATGTGAAAAGAGAGATGATTCTTGTCAAGTAATGCAAAAGATATAGGTACACTATATTTAATATTTGCATTATTCGCAGGTTTAGCCGGAACTTCTTTTTCTGTATTAATAAGACTAGAGTTATCCGGACCAGGTGTTCAATATATAGCAGACAATCAATTATATAATAGTATAATAACAGCTCACGCGATCGTTATGATTTTTTTCATGGTTATGCCTGCACTAATAGGAGGATTTGGTAATTTCTTATTACCTTTACTAGTGGGTGGTCCAGATATGGCTTTCCCTAGATTAAATAATATAAGTTTTTGATTACTAATACCTAGTTTCTTACTATTTATATTTGCTGGTATGATAGAAAATGGAGCCGGTACAGGTTGAACATTATATCCTCCTTTATCTGGACTACAAAGTCACAGTGGTCCAAGTGTAGATCTAGCTATTTTTGCATTACATTTATCTGGAGTAAGTAGTTTATTGGGAGCTATGAACTTTATTACAACGATATTAAATATGAGAAGTCCAGGTATAAGATTACATAAATTAGCTTTATTTGGATGAGCTGTAGTTATAACTGCAGTATTATTATTATTATCTTTACCTGTTTTAGCCGGTGCTATTACTATGGTTTTAACAGATAGAAATTTTAATACTTCATTCTTTGAAGTAGCTGGAGGGGGAGACCCTATATTATACCAACATCTTTTCTGATTCTTTGGACATCCTGAGGTCTACATATTAATTATACCCGGTTTTGGTATCATTAGTACAACTATATCAGCCAGCTCTAATAAAAGCGTTTTCGGTTACCTAGGTATGGTGTATGCTATGATGTCAATTGGAGTATTAGGTTTTGTAGTTTGAAGTCATCACATGTATAGTGTTGGTTTAGATGTTGATACAAGAGCCTATTTTACTGCGGCAACTTTAATTATAGCAGTACCGACTGGTATTAAAATATTTAGTTGATTAGCCACAACATATGGTGGATCATTACACTTAACACCTTCAATGCTATTTGCTTTAGGTTTTGTTGTTATGTTCACTATTGGTGGTTTAAGTGGAGTTGTTCTAGCAAACGCTTCACTTGATATAGCGTTCCACGATACTTATTATGTAGTAGCTCATTTCCACTACGTATTAAGTATGGGTGCTGTTTTCGCATTATTCAGTGCATGATATTACTGAATACCTAAAATAACAGGACTAAATTACAGCATGTTATGAGGTAAGGTGCATTTCTTAATAATGTTCATAGGAGTAAATGTAACTTTCTTCCCACAACATTTTTTAGGTTTACAAGGTATGCCTAGAAGAATTAGTGATTATCCGGATGCTTTTGCAGGTTGAAATTTTGTAAGTAGTTTAGGTTCAATTATAAGTGTAGTAGCTACAGCTGTATTCTTAAACATTGTATATCTACAATTAGTAAATGGACAAGCTACATCTAGATATCCTTGATTAATTGCACAATTCTTTAGCGATACATTCCAAACTTTATTTAATAGAACATATAGCTCTATAGAATGATGTTTAAATAGTCCACCAAAACCTCATGCATTTGTAAGTCTTCCTTTACAAAGTGGAATATAGACGAAGCATATCTCTATATAGTTATATTAAAGCGTTATTTAACCAAATATCTAATTCAATGAAATCATTAAAACAAGTATATAGCTCTATAATTGTAAATAGCCCACCTCATGCATTTGTAACTCTTTCTCTACAAAGTGGTATAGGTTATTTATGCGAGCTTCGAATGTAGAATATGGAGGATAAATACCTTGAGTGTGGATTCTACTTACTTCTGTAATTTATTCTATTTTATATTTATATCCTGTGGATTGTTCATGGATTCCTAGTTATGATCGCTTTATCAATATAATAGGTAACTATTATTATAATATTGGTGGGTGTGCAACGGCCATGGCTTCACAAGTTGAAAAGATGATAGATAATAACCAGGATGATGATCAACTTTGAACATTACTTGGATTTCTGACTAATTTCATAAGAATGCTAAACAGACTAAATTTTTGTTTTGGTTTTGTAGTAAATTATCTAGAGTCTAATAATCATTTTTTTTAGAGACGTATGTAGGTAATCATACTGAACTTTTAGCCACTACGGCTCGTTTATTAGTCTCCTATCGTAGGATAGAAAGACTTTTAGGCATTGCTTTAAGAGATAGTGCTTTTTAACTTTATGCATATTAATAAAGCTTATCTATTAAATAAAAAATTCTATATTTTTCTTATTTTTATAATTAAAAAAACTACAAATTATATAAAAAAAAAATTGTATAAGTGAAAAATGACCTGAATTATAAATTATTATTATTACTGAGCCTATTGATATTTTATAAATATATTTTAAAACTTTTTTATAATCATATAACCTAGTTTACAACAAACCTTACAAAATAAAGACTTAGAGGATAAATAGATATCCAAGATACTGATGGAGAATGTATGTAATTTTTTTAATAAACTATGCCACAATTGATACCATTTTTTTTTGTAAATCAAGTTATATTTAATTTCGCCCTATTAACTGTAATAATCTATATATTTACTAAATATTTATTACCTAGATTTGTTCGTTTATTTAAAACACGTCTACACATAAATAATATATAATATAACTTATTATATAATACAACAAGTTTTTGGCCCGAGACTGCGTGATTGCTTAAATATCTAGATTTAAGAGCAGTATATTTTTAATCCTTTAGCTTTTTATATTAAAAATAAAGATCTTTGTGTTATAAGGTCTTTATTAGAAATATATAATAAGCCATCTAATGCTTAATATCTGAATATAGAACACGGCTTATAAAGCTAACTTGAGGTTAAGTATCACATATATAATCACACTAAACCTATCTAGATAAATAAAAATCCTAATTTTTGAGGATTACTAGCTTGTTATAAATGTGTATTCCGCTCTATCAAAATATTTAAAGTTAAAAGATAAAAGTCTATATTTGTAAATATTACATGTTCTATATTCAGACAAAGCTAACTCTATCATTAAGTGCCTATACTTCAGTAAAAACGTTTAATTACGTTTTTACTGATTTATACCCAAAAAATTAAACCTTTAAAAATACTAAAATAAATTAATAGAACAAATAATATTAATATATAAATTTAATGATAAAAGACATGTGAAAAGATATTTTAATAGCTATATTAGAAACAGTATTAGTTGTGATACCTACTTTAATGGTAGTAGCCTTTACAACTGTGGCGGAAAGAAAAACTATGGCCAGTATGCAAAGAAGATTAGGACCAAATATAGTAGGATATTATGGATTACTACAAGCATTTGCGGATGCGTTAAAACTTTTGTTAAAAGAATGTGTATCCCTACTCAAGCTAATTTGATATTATTTTTTATAGGACCCTTAATAACTTTAATATTTTCATTATTAGGTTATGCAGTTATACCTTATGGTCCGGGTTTAGTCGTAGGAGATATGCCTTTAGGTATACTATATATGTTAGCAGTATCATCTCTTGCAACTTATGGTATTTTATTAGCCGGATGATCTGCAAATTCAAAATATGCTTTCCTTGGGTCATTAAGAAGTACAGCACAATTAATTAGTTATGAATTAATTTTAAGTTCGGCTATTTTATTAGTTGTTTTATTATCTGGTAATTTGAATTTAACTGGTAATATAGAAGCTCAAAATGGGGTTTACTATTTATTACCTCTATTACCTATAGCTTTGATATTCTTTATTGGAGCAATAGCAGAAACTAATAGAGCTCCTTTTGATTTAGCGGAAGCAGAATCAGAATTAGTCTCTGGTTTTATGACAGAACATTCTGCCGCCATTTTTGTATTCTTCTTTTTAGCCGAGTATGCTAGTATTGTATTAATTTGTATCTTTACTAATATTCTGTTTTTAGGGGGATACTTGGATTTTGTGACTTCAGATTCTCTAGTAGATCTGTTATTAGGAATAATTTAGAAAATAGTAGTTTATTAACTACAACTTTACAAGGTTTAAGTTGAGGTCTTATATTAGGGTTAAAAACTTGTTTAGCTATTTTTACATTCATATGAGTGAGAGCTTCTTTCCCTAGAATTAGATTTGATCAACTTATGTCGTATTGCTGAACAATATTATTGCCCATAATAATAGCCTTTATCGTGGTTTTACCGTGTATTACTGAGAGACTTTCTGTTTTACCTTTAAACTTTGTGGTTTTTATAGTGCTTTACCTTACTGTTTGTATAGTAATAATTATTTTTGCAAGCATTATGTTTATAGTATACTTTCTTATAATATGTAATTTTATTATCAATAATAACTTTCTTTCTAATTTAATTTACTCTAAGGTTAAAAAGAATTTTTAGTAATAGGTATATCTCTTTGTCTTTTTTTTTTTGTAATTTTTAGATTATAATCTCTTATCGAAGACGCCTACCTTATGAGAGGTAGAAGGCATGATATAGATAATTTTTGAGCAACAATATTTAATCCATCTACATCAAGAGGTAGCCCACAACTACCGCCAAATCCTTCGAACTTTTCTACTTTGCCTTTATTTAACTCTAATTATAATGATCGAGGAAATATTTTTAATAACACAGTAAATCAAACACCTATAGCTCAAATTTCTACAATTCCAGCAGTAACTGCTGGAGTTGCAGAAGGACGTATAATAGACAATGTTATACATAAACAAGTAGATGGTGTGGATTATTTATATATTTCTGAAAATAAAACTCGTACAATGATACAACGTCTACAAAGGGGTGATTTAAGCAACTGCGCTATAGAGCGTGTAAGCGTACACCTGGGTCGTATTGGTAAACAATGGGCTTTAAATTTATCCGGTTCATATCATATTCCTCATACAAGTAGAGGTTTTGAAGGAGTGTTAATACCTGATATCTGTAGGGAAGGTTTTGATGATACTACTACTAAATACAATGCGAAAATGGAAATTATAGATGGTTATCGTTTTATAAGAGGACAGCGGTACAAAATATAATTAAAATTTTATTAAAATTGTAATATTAAAAAAAAGAATACCTATTACGTAATAGAAATATTACATATAAAAATTACAAAATTGAGTTTGATGATGGCTCTGAGTGAACGCTGTCCAAATGCTTGACACATGCTAATCGTACGACTAATTTTATGCTATATTAATTATATAATATTATTAGTAGTGGTGTACAGGTGAGTAAAAGATAAGTTAATTGCCTTAAAGTAAGGATGCAAAGATCCCTTATAAAAAAAAAAGAAATAGAAGATTTCGCTTTAAGATGTTAGTTTATCCCGAAAGAGTAATAGTTAAATCTAGCTCGGGTTTCGGTAGTCGTGACTGAGAGGTCGATCGACCACATTGGGTCTGAAAAAAGCCCAATGCGTAACGTACAGCAGTGGGGAATATTGGTCAATGGTCTAAGGACTGAACCAGCAATTTGGAGGAATGTAAAACGAATAAGTCGTTTAAAGTTCTAGATAAAAAATTGATAATGACTAAATTTTATCTATAAGTCTTGACCAAATTACGTGCCAGCAGTCGCGGTAATACGTAGAAGACAAGTGTTATTCATCTTTAACAGGTTTAAAGGGTACCTAGACTGGAAATCAAGCCATAGGAGGGACTAATTTCCTAGAGTTTTATGTGAGAAGAGTCGAACTACCTAAGTAGCGATAAAATGCGATGATAAAGGTGAGACGGATGGCGGCGAAGGCATTCTTCTATGTAAAAACTGACGTTGAGGGACGAAGCCTAGAGGAGCGAGAAGGATTAGATACCCAAGTAGTTCTAGGAGAAAATGATGAGTGCCATAGGCTAGAAACTAGTTTATAAATGAAAGTGTAAGCATTCCACCTCATGAGTAAAGCGGCAACGCCGAAATTGAAATCATTAGACCGTTTCTGAAACCAGTAGTGAAGTATGTTATTTAATTCGATGGTCCGCGAAAAACCTTACCACCTCTTGAATATTTTTACAAGCGCTGCACGGCTGTCTTCAGTTAATGTCGTGAGATTTTGGTTTGTTCCATTAATTAACGAAAACCCTTGCTTTATTTTTATATAAAGCAGTTCACCGTTATATTGGAAAAGATAAACGGGATCAAGACAAGTCATCATGGCCTTAATGAGTGTGGGCTATAGACGTGCCACATATGCCTTTACAAAGGGAAGCGATATTGTGAAATGGAGCTAATCCTCAAAATTGGACATAACTATTCGTGAATTGTAGTCTGAAACTCGACTACATGAATAAGGAATTACTAGTAATCGTGTATCATCACGTCACGGTGAATTTAATCTCAGTTGGGTACTAACTACTCGTCAGGCGCTGAAAGGGGTATGCGCAATAAGTTTGGTTGCAATTTGATGTTTATTATACATAAATAGTTGTATATTATTCAATTTGTAATTTTCGTATGCGTGACCTCAATTGGTGTTAAGTCGAAATATGGTTCGTGTAATGGAAATTGCACGGGGTTTATTATCCTTAAAAATTTTGTTTATTTACTACTAAATATTAATTAGCAGTAAATAAAACTTTGATATTTTATATAGTTTTAGGCTTAAAACCTAGAATTATTGTACGACTTAAATAAGTTTATAAGTAGTTAGGCTTTATCCATAAATTACTAAATAGAGTTAGTGTTATTTTAACTTTATATTTACATCACATTAACAAGTTTTATTTTACCTTTATAATGAATACAAAAAAAGCATTATTCTAATTTCTTAGATATTGTTTAAGAAATTCAAACAATTTTCATCTTTTAATAGTAATTTAAAGAAAGGAGTAATAATTAAAAATTCTAATGGTTTATCTCTTTCATATATCTGATTTATTTTACGGATTTAATTTTAATTTTTTGTATATAATTAATTTTTTATCCACCATGTCTGGTATTCTTATTGTTATAACTAAGAATCCTATTGTATCTGTATTATATCTTATATTTTTATTTTTTAATATATCTTGTTATTTAATTTTTTTTAGGTATGGTTTTTATTGGACTATCTTATTTATTAGTTTATGTAGGAGCCGTATCTATATTATTTTTATTTATCTTAATGCTTATAAATATAAGAGTATCAGAACTTATAGCTAATACTAATAATAATATACCTTTAGCTATTATAACTATATTGGCCTTTTTTATACCAATTAGTAATATTTTACCTAGTTCTTATAGTAAATCAAACTTTTCTATACAGAGTTTTCAATTAATAAACAAAACAAAGATATTTTCTATGTGTCTTCTAATAATTGAGATAATAATATAGTGGATATTTCTGATATAACTAGTATAGGTAACATTATGTATACTAGTCACTTGTTATGGTTAATTATAACTTCTGTAATTTTATTATTGGCTATGGTAGGTGCTATTGTTATAACTATTAATCAAAAAGATTAAAACTAAAAAATTTAAAAACTTTTACGGGGTAGAGCCTGGCGGTTGGGCGTCTTGTTTGGGGCGAGAAACTTCTCAGTTCGAATCTGTGTGCCCCGAGTAATAAGAGACTTTAGTTTAATAGGTAAAACATACGACTTTTAATCGTTATCACGTGGGTTCAAGTCCCATAGGTCTTAATTAAATTAAGATAGGGCCTATAGGACATGCCAAATTTATAATAATTAAGATTTTTTAATAGAATAATCATATGTAGAATGAAGTTGTGAAAAAATAGGAAAATGAAAAGCTGCATATATAAAGATATAGAGCCTAAAGTTTGTAAAGTCGATGGATGTATTTCAAAATATAAAGGTTAGATGATATTTGCGAAAAAAAACATAGGTTAATAAAAGTACATATTAACTGTACAGCTAAAAATTGGTTATGAAACCTAGCTTATAAGCCGACTTTTTATATAAACTTATCCTATTTTTTGTATTGCCTTTAGTGCATTAGGTTTTTAATAATAAGGAAAGCCTTTTTTTATTATTTAGTTTGATATATAATATCGATATATTTCGATAAATAAAAATAGCTTTATCTATTTTATTTTTACCTCTAATATAAACTATTTTTTTTAATAAAATCCGAGTGCTGGAATTGGTAGACAGGATAATCTTAAGATTTATTGATTAATATCGTAAACGTTCAAGTCGTTTCTCGGATAAAGGGGGTATAGTTTAACTGGTAAAACAACGAACTTGCACTTCGTAATATTAGGTTCAATTCCTAATATCTCCAAAAATAAATAGATAAAGCTCGAGAAGCTCAACTTGGTAGAGCGGAACACTGAAGATGTTTAGGTTGTAAGTTCAAATCTTATCTCGAGCGTAATTAATAGGTGTGCTGAAATTGGTAACCAGGTTCCGCTTAGGACGGAATAGTATTTACTTTGCAAGTTCAAGTCTTGTCACCTATAAAAATATGTTGTCGACTAATAGGTAAGTCATAAATTTTTGGTATTTACTATTGAGTGTTCGAATCGCTCCAACATAAAAATATGTTAAAAAAAAAAGTATAAAATAAATTAATAAGAAGTGGTAGTTTAATTGGTAGAACATAATGTTACGGCCATTATGATACAGGTTCAAATCTTGTCCACTTTGAAAAAAAAAGGAATAAGCTGCAAAAGGTTTGCATTTTGATTGCAGATCAACAATTAGAAGTTCGATTCTTCCTTATTCCTAAAAAATTATAAGCCTTTATAGCTCAAAGGTAGAGCAAAATACTGTTAATATTTGGGTTAGGTGTTCGAGTCATCTTAAAGGCGAAAACAAATTATAAAAAGTGGTTTGTTTTGTTTTAATAGAGGTTATAGCTTAATTGGTAGAGCCAGTTGCTCATGACAGCTTAGGTGAGTGTTCAAATCATTCTAGCCTTAAAAACCGCCAAGATAGTTCAATTGGTTAGAACATTAATTTCATGCGTTAAGAATGAGAATTCGAATTTCTCTCTTGGTTCAAAAAAAAATGTGCAAAGCTATAAAGGAAGGGTCCGTTTGTTGGTTTACGGGTTGAGCTGTAAACTCAATAGCATTCTGCTGTCGAAGGTTCGAATCCTTTTCTTCCTATTTCTTATTAGCTTAATGGTAAAGCAGAATACTTCTAATATTCCGATTCAAGTTCAAATCTTGAATAAGAGTAAAATAAAGCAGAAGATTCTTCTGTAGGACGGATATATTATTAGAAAAATGATTCAAGCAGCAAAAATAATTGGAACAGGTTTAGCAACAACAGGTTTAATAGGAGCCGGTGTAGGAATTGGTGTAGTTTTTCGGTGCATTAATAATAGGTGTATCTAGAAATCCATCTTTAAGAGGACAATTATTCTCATACGCCATTCTTGGTTTCGCTTTCTCAGAAGCTACAGGATTATTCGCATTAATGATGGCTTTCTTATTATTATATGTTGCATAATTTATTTATTTTTTTTTTAATGGTAGATATAGTTTAAAGGTAAAACCACTATTTGTGGCATAGTAGATCTTTGTTCAATTCAAGGTATTTACCTCTCGCCCATTTACATAATTAATCAGCTAGAAGTATGAGATTTTCACTAATTTTATTTTTAATTGGGACCTTAGGTTTTGTTTTAAATAAAAAAAATATAATATTAATGCTTATTTCTATAGAAATAATGTTATTATCTATAACTTTCCTAATATTGTTGAGCTCCTTAAACTTTGACGATATATTAGGTCAGATATTTTCTATATATATAATAGCCATTGCGGGTGCAGAGTCTGCAATAGGTTTAGGTCTTTTAGTGGCATTTTATAGATTGCGTGGATCTATAGCTATAGAAAATAAATAATGTATTTAGTTTTAATAGGATTACCCATATTAGGATCAATAATATCCGGTTTTTTTGGTAGAAAAGTCGGTGTTAGCGGATCACAAATAATAACATGTACATGTGTTTATAACAACAACAATTTTAGCCATATTAGCTTTTATAGAAGGAGGTCTAAATAAAAGTCCAGTAAAAATACACTTATTCAGATGAATAGATGCGGAATATTTAAACGTATCTTGAGCATTTAATTTTGATTCTCTTACAGTTTCAATGTTAATACCTGTATTGATCATATCTTCTTTAGTACATGTTTATTCTATAGGTTATATGAGTCATGACCCACATAATCAAAGATTTTTTAGTTATTTAAGTTTATTTACTTTTATGATGATAATTTTAGTAACTGGAGATAACTTTTTAGTTATGTTCGTTGGTTGAGAGGGTGTAGGTGTATGTTCTTATTTATTAGTTAGTTTCTGATTTACAAGAATTGCAGCTAATCAAAGTTCTTTAGCCGCTTTTTTTACTAATAGAGTGGGTGATTATGTATTAACTATAGGTATGTTTGCTATTTTATGATCTTTTGGTAATGTGGATTATACTACTGTATTTTCACTTTCTCCTTTTTTTAGCGAAAGTGTTATTTTTTTTGTTGGTTTATGTTTATTAATTGGTGCTATGGCTAAAAGTTCACAAATTGGTTTACATGTTTGATTACCTATGGCTATGGAAGGGCCTACTCCAGTTTCTGCTTTAATACATGCCGCTACTATGGTTACTGCGGGAGTTTACTTATTAATGAGAGCTTCTCCTTTAATTGAATATAGTTCAACTGTTTTATTATTATGCTTATGAGTAGGTGCTATTACTACAGTATTTAGTTCTCTTATTGGTTTATTCCAACAAGATATAAAAAAAGTTATTGCTTATTCTACCATGAGTCAATTAGGTATGATGGTTATTGCTATTGGTTTATCTTGTTACACTGTTGCTTTATTCCATTTAGTTAATCATGCATTTTATAAAGGTTTATTATTTTTGTGTGCAGGTGCTGTTATACACGCGGTAGCGGATAACCAAGATTTTAGAAAATATGGGGTTTAATTTCATATTTACCTTTAACTTATTCACTTATGTTAACGGCTAGTCTTAGTTTAGTGGCCTTTCCTTTTATGACAGGTTTCTATTCTAAAGATTTTATTTTGGAATCGGCTTATGGACAGTATAAACTTTCTAGTATTATTGTATATTTTATTGCTACTATAGGTGCAATGTTTACTACACTTTATTCTGTTAAGGTACTATATTTAACTTTTTTAACTAATCCTAATGGTTCTTTAGTTAATTACAAACCTAACAAATCTGCACACGAAGGGGATATATTTATGAGTACTCCTTTGGTTATCTTAGGTGTATTTTCTATCTTTTTTGGTTATATTACTAAAGATCTTTTCATTGGTTTAGGTTCTGATTTTTTCTCAGATAATGCTTTATATATACACCCTGAACATGAAATTAATGTTAGATACGGAATTTGCTGTTAATACTTTTTATAAATTATTACCTTTAGCCTTTACTATTTCATTAACTATACTTTCTATCCTTTTAACAGAGTTTTATCCTAGACTACTTGTTGGCTTTAAATTATCTAGATTTGGTTTTAATATTTTTAGCTTTTTTAATCAAAGATTTTTAGTTGAAATGTATTATAATCGTTATATATCTGGTACGGTTTTAAACTTAGGGGCACAAACTACTAAAGTTTTGGATAAAGGTGCAGTTGAGCTATTTGGACTTTTGGTTTAGAACAACAATTTACTGATATAAGTAAAAAAATTGATTCTTTAAGTACAGGTGT